>CAIGRN010170433.1:0-18970 GCA_903798345.1 Fraxinus anomala | reverse complement strand
TTTGACACCCCCCCCCCCCCCCACCAAAAAAAAAATAAAATCAAATTCCACGCACAAAAGGCGTGTTCTAGGCAAAGAAATTCAAAGACTCCCGTGTGCTTAAAGCAAAGTGTTGGAAAATCATTGATGAAAGGCATGGGGCATTAGGTTACTTGTACATAAGCCACACGTCATGCATACATACATACGTACATGCACCATTTTCTAATTGACGTGTTTAGTCATAAAATGTCATACAAAGTTAGTGAAAAAAATTGTTCGCTTCCCTAACTCAAGACTTGGGGGAGATGGAAAGTTACATATATTTATATTTTATAATCAATGAAGCCGTGTATTTGCACGGCATGATTTTAATTTACATTCCACTTGCTTGTCTTAAATAAATAAGATATTATGTATTTGTAGTAATTTTCTTTTTGACTAAGTACAATTATTTGGCCATAATCCCAAATAATTCCCGAAATAAGAGTTTACGTATTTGTAGTAATTTTCTTTTTGACTTAGTTCAATTACTTGGCCATGATACCAAATAATTCCCGAAATATGAAATTATACATTACATTTGGAAAAATTATGATTGTGCTCTCTCATCAAAATCCAACCTTGTGGCACTCTCCGTGGAATGGCTTCGCGAGATCATTTTTGTCTATGTAACATGGATCTCTGCAATCTTTTGCATAATGTGGTTATGAGTGTTTAACTTTCAAATTTGAGATTCTGAACCCTTGATATAATTGAGTCCTAACATGATTGAAACTGCCAATGTACACGTAAAGACAAATGTGACTTTCGATTGAATTGTAGGAAAACATAAAGTGCTTTGACTATTTAACACTTCAACTTTAAGCCACGTTGATGATTTTGTTTACGGATTTAAGTAGATTGGAAATTCTCATATCTAATTTTAAAAGTTGAAGACTCGTAATCGCATTTTATGTAAAAGGGTATGGAGAGTAGCCTTAATTTATCTTATTTTTATGTTAAATGTATCAGTATCACCAGGCTGAAAACACCCTGTCACTCTGCAATAAGATATCAACAATTTTATTATTATTATTATTATTTTTTTTTCCAGTTTAACACTAGCCGATGCATGCACGGAATGATGCTGCCTTAAAATTTATGATTTATAGAATAATGTTTATTTTTCATAATGTACTTTAAAGTACCAAGTACGAATGTATTATATATTTCTTAAAATTTAATCCAAGATTCTGCTAAATACTGTTAATCTCATAATCATCAAGAAAAATGTGTTGCTTCACTTATTCTGGAGATGATTAAAGAATGAATTTAGTGTGTGAAGAAACATAAAGCCATAGCAAAAACTAGAGAATTTATTAGAACCCAATACTCAGCCCCTGTTTGACAACCATTATTTAGGGAAAATAGAGTTTTGAATAATAATTTTCAAGAGAATGTGTGGTTAAAAAATAGGATAAGTTTTGGATTACGTGCAGAATATTTTATTGTGTAAATGTATGGTTGAAAGAATAATGTTATTCATCTCCACTGATTATGTTAAAAAAAAAAAAAAAGTTCGAAAATAATGATTGACAAATCGGGTATTATTTTGCTCAGGTCGAGCCAATCCGGGTTCACCTGATATGATTGCGGTTATTATTGTTCAAGGATTAGGAAATCTCTATTATTCCTCGAGCATCTTTTCTGAAAAAATAGAGTTAAATTTGCCTTTTAATCCTCAAAGCCTGCTCTTTAGTCCAACGTAGACTAGTCTTATGTAATGTACCAACTAGATGTGACTTATTCTTGTCTTTAACACAGCTTAATTTTATAATTGCAATTTAAATGAGTTTTACGTGTACTGATTTGAAACATACTGTAAATGAGGCCAGATCTTGTCAAATTAACGGTTGAAATGAAGTGCCATGTTGACTAACAACATAAATGCTGTACAAATGGTCAATTGTTATTAATTAGGAATCAAATGCTGACATTAATTTATTACCAATGATATGATTTCTACTGTTTTTATTAGTTGCTTAACTTTTTTTATGGATTTTCCATACAAGAATGATCGTATTCGTTTTCCCATTAAATAGGTTTATTACTTACCAAGCAAGCACATAGTTGGACTCTTTAATACTGTTGCCTAGTATATATTCATGGCATGGTACTCGTTGGCCAGTCTCATCTCAAATAAACCTATATATATAGACAGCAGGTGAAGTGAGAAAGAAACCACCATGTAAGGAGACACACAACATCCTAATATCCTAAACAGTTTTCATCGGCGATAAGAAATGGGAAGAGGCCGTGCCCCTTGCTGCGATAAAACCAAAGTGAAAAAGGGACCATGGAGCCCCGCGGAGGATTTGAGGCTTATGAGTTTTATTCAGAAGCACGGACATAGCAATTGGCGCTCGCTGCCTAAAGAAGCTGGTATCTTTCTCTCTTTCTCTATTGGTGTTTGTGTTTATGTTACTTATTACTTACGCCGGAGGGTTGCGTTGGTTACATCAGAAATTGCCTCCTCCTATCTGTTTCAATCTTATTCTTACAAGTTTCATGAATTAAACAGAATAATATTCTTCTGATTCAATGTACTATTCATGAGATTAGATCTTACCGGTACAAGTTAGTGAAAGAGTTATTAGTCTTCAAAGTTAGCGAAACAAAATCAACTTCTGGTAAGGTTATGTCGTTTGGTACCTATGTTAGTTCCATGAAAATGAAGTTTATCCTTACACCAGCTGTCTAGAATCTTGCTGTATGTTTTTTCCTTTTCTTTTGTAAAAGATAACAAATCGATTTTCCTTATGTTCGGGATCATTTTTCATATTCTTCATGTCGCGCCTATATATTTTGGTGCAGAATCTGTAATATTTAAAACTTTACTAATGCGATAGACGAAGCTATAAAATCAGTTAATTCTTTTCCTATACTTGATTATCGTGTAGTATCAAGTACTATATTTACATTCTGAGTTCGAATTACCTTTTTTTTTTCTGTGATTTTTATAAATCATGTTTGCAGGACTATTGCGATGTGGAAAGAGTTGTCGTTTGAGGTGGATCAATTACCTAAGACCTGACGTAAAACGAGGAAACTTCACACCTGAGGAAGAGGAAACCGTAATCAAACTGCACAATTCTTTTGGAAACAAGTATGACAGCAACTTATTAACTTATATTAATTTCTTTGAAATTTTACTTAATTTGAATACGTATGGACTTATTATAGATTATCTTTAAATTCTTGGATTATAGTAATTATTTAATTGTAATATGTAGGTGGTCAAAGATTGCTTCTCATTTGCCAGGAAGAACTGATAATGAGATTAAAAATGTGTGGAATACACACTTGAAGAAAAGATTAACTAGGAAAATTGAAGCCAGTGATTCTCCAATGGATTATTCTGATTCTCCATCTAGTCCATCAAGTTCAATTACATCAAATGAAGATCAAATCATGGAAATGACAGATCAAACGGTTCAAGAACCCGATGCCAAAAAACCTAATGAGAAACCCGAGTTCCTAAAAGTAATGTCGAAACATCCTAGTGATGAACCAAAAGAAACTGCGAGTTATGGTTCTCCTACATCTTCGCATGCATCAAATTCCTGTAACGTTAGCGGGGGTATTGTTACAAGGCCGGAGGAGAGAAAGGGGTCGACTACTTCAGATGAAAAAAACGAAATCCCTTTTGAGTCGGATATTGACTTTTGGAACTTGTTGGATACCTTGGATCCTTATCATACTACTAACTCGGAACAAAATGAATATGAAAATTCAAATGCCGCGGCAAAACTAGACAATGAAAATGAATGCGAGGAGTGGTTAAGATACTTGGAGAATGAACTTGGACTAACTGGAGGAAATGGTAGTGACAATCAGCCAAATACAGAGCATACACCAAGTTTACACCAGGAGATGAACTTTGAACCAGAAGACAATCAGCCAAATACAGAGCATACACCAAGTTTACACCAGGAGATGAACTTTGAACCAGAAGTAGATTATTTTCCCATATGGCCTTCTTCACCTCTAAATTTTGGCATCTAGAGTCAACAAAATGGGGTACTTTTAGAAGCGTGTCAAATTTTTTGTACTCAATACATATTGTTAGGTGTAAAAAGTCCAGTAGATTCAAGTTTGTGCTTATATTTCTGTCCTCCAGAAATAAAATAATAACAAAATATTATCTAAATTATCCAAATGTTGACTGCCAAAACTAGGTAGTTAACAATTAATGTTTATTATGTGCATTGTGCCCCACATTTTAGAAAATGAGTACAAAGATGGTAGGTATACGTTACAGTTGACAGGTTTACTTAGTTAAAGTTTAACGTCCATTGGCATTTTGACAAGTGGCACAATAAATCAATAATCGTCACATGTATGCTATGTAGCGTAACTATGATAATAAACGATTGCAAATAGTATTATTTGGTTAGATATCGTCTCGTACCAGGAACCTTCAAATTTTGACATTTGTGGTGTTTCGCATATTCTTGATGAGATCTTTGGCGTATATTATTTGTTGTTGATTTAGTTCTAATTCACTTTAGGAGGATTAGTTTGAAATCTAAAGGTTCAAAGCTAACTAAAGTAAGACGAAATACAAGGAATATTATTATTGTCACAATCTCCGTGAGAATGAATGATAGTAGCGTCACTTTATAGCATTGTTTTTATCCTAATTAAAGAGTTAATCTTTTTAGTAATTTGAATGGTAGGTATACAAGGGTAATATTAAGATGTCCATAATGTAGATGCTAAGTTGAATGTATAGTTGTTGTTTTTGAAGTATAATTTTTTCATTCGAATAATTTGAAGATACTTACATTTGTAAATTTATCATAATGAATTTGAATAGCGTAATAAGATGATCAACATGATCAGAATATCAATTAGAACCCACCGACTTCACGATACGTCCTTAATACCAATTTGCTCCCTTCTATGGTGTTTAAAGGCGTTCAATAATCGTCTCACAAGATAGAATGAATTTCATCTCATACGAAAATAGCACAACAATTAGTAGGAGTTCCAACGAACTCAATAAAATATATTCGTACTCGAAGAACAATGCCAGAATTTAGAGAGGGAAATGAGATTTAAAACAAAGAATATTTGCAATGAAAACAGTGTAAATTTTCTAACAGCGGGGAGTATTTATAGACTTATTTATAACCATTCGAACATTCTATAAGCCTTTTCAAAATAGTGGTGATAGTTCATACAGCCCTCCAAAAACAAACAGACAATTCTGTTAGAATTAAAACACTATGTCAGTTAAAGTCTGTTACATCAGTTAACAAACGTTTGATACCAAAAAAAAAAAGCGGTCGCAGTAGAAAAATATGCGGAAACAAGCCAATAGTAAAAATTTAAAATATTGTTAAAAATAATTTCATTAAATATCCGAATATTTGATTAATTAATTAGATCAAAAAATTTCAATAATATTTGTCCAAGAGGATATATATATATATATATATATATAAGACAATGACCTACTCATACCCACGTACGAATCGAACTAGATAGGATCTAAATCCCGTGCATGTGTGGATTTAGGATTGAACTCAAACCAATATAGGATCTAGGTCTCCCCTTCCAATAACTATTGGTACCTAAACTCAATTATCAAACTTCTAATATATAAATCAAACAAAAGTTCCTAAAGTTTTCTACATGGGATAAGTTCAACAAATCCAATCAAATTCTTTATTTTTCAAGTTTTAAGTAGGTAATTTAGACTCAAATATTTCATTCAATTCTAAATGATTTTGGATAAATAAATATATCACGTTAATCACCTTACGATGTAGAACGTGAATTTGCTTGGTTCCGTTAATATTGGAGTACGAGTCCCCACTAAAATTGGAGCTCAAAATTGACCTATTTCACTAATTTATTAACCATTTACAACACTAGTAAATTAACAAAATTAGAATTGAAAATATATGTAAAAAGAGGAAAAGAAAGTAGTTGGCTGCAATAGATCTTCCACTAGAGAAACTGGTCAAAAATAAAGTTTATAAATTTCTTCTTTTTTGTAATTTTATCTATTATGGTTCATATTCTCGATCTGATTACGATGCAAATTGAGAACCCTAATCTAAATCTAGTCCCTCGATTAGTGTTGATTTTGGTTGAGTATTTCTACTCAAGTTGAGAAAAATACGAATGGAAAATAATTTACCAACCAAAGAAAGCAATTGAGAATATCTTGATTAGAACTCGGATTTCGAATCTAAAAGCCCATAAAAAGTGTATTTGTTAATATAAAGTGGTTTGACCCTCTACAAGCATTTTGCATTTCTATTCAAAAGGGGGTCTTCTTACTAATGAAAGAGATGGGAGATAGAAAAGAGTGATGCTAGTAAAATGCGGTATCAATATTTTTAGCCTTGGAAAATATGGGAACGAAATACAAATGACAATAGCCAGATATCATTTTTTTCAAACATTTAATGCTATTTGTGTCAGTTTTTGGCATAAAAAGGAGAAAAGGAATACGAGGCCCAATTTCTGAGCTTCCCGGATCCTATCTCGATCCAAGTACCTATTCAATCGAATCCAATCCAATATGTGTTATATTGACGAAAGTACCCTTAAACTTTTCATAAATGACTTTTGAGCCACCACTGCAATTTTTGCGATTCTTCGAGGGTCTTCAATTCCTCTGTGTTTTTCAGTACCCATATCCTCGTTTATTTACATTTTACTGAATTATTATTCATACTGTGATTCAATGGGAGAGATGGAAGCATTCAGAGGAAAGTTGAAAGCAATCACAGGTGGAGTAGAAGAAGAAGAAGAAGAAAATATGAAAGACGGCGATTTATTTTCTAAACTGAAACTCTACTGTATACAATTACTTGACGTCCTTCAAAACCCAAATAAAATACCCTCTTCTACTTTATCTCAACTCCTCCACCTTCTTCAAGGATCACCCCCTGATTCCCTCCAGCCTTTCTTCGAGTAAGTTTTTTTTTTTTTTTGGGGTGGGGGTGTTTGTGTATATGTGTTATTATTATGATTCCTGGGTTTGTTTCATGACAGTTAATTTGCCCTTAAGGTTCCTAGTTAATGAAGATTGTAACAGCAAAAATGAATTTTTATCTACTTGAGTTTGTTTATAATTGGAGGGACTTGTTCTTATTGGGGTAAAGAGAACGGAATGACGAGTAACAAGAAAGTGAAATAATTTTATATTGATGAATAATTGTAGCCTACTGGAGTTTGGTATTTTAGTTTAGGATAAAATTTCAGACTTGAGGGTGATCTTCTATGAATCTAGCATCGGAGTTCTAATCTTTTGTCACGGGGAATGCTGTGAGTTTGGGAGTTGGGGGAGTTGGTTGGTGGCAAGAGTTGTTACCATTGCAATGGATGGTGGTGGAGCACGTGATCACAGTCAATGTAGGGAGAGAGCAAAGAGCTAGACAAACCATATGATGCCGCATGAAGCTAAAGTTGGATGTCTGAAAATTAAATAAGTGGAAACTGGATGATGATGGCAATGCTGCTGCTCATTAGAATTTCAAGTGGAGATTACAATGTTATAATGCACTTGTGTCATCTTTGAAATTTTGAAGTTGTTATAACTTAGTTGAATGGTTATCGAGCGTTTTGTTAGTGGGAAGCTTAAAATTTATGTTCACTGTTTATCTTCGGAGGTTTGTTTTACAGTGACCTCTCTCCAAACATGTCAAGTGCTGAATTGGACCTTAATATGGCCTTTCATTCTGGTTGCTTTCTTTGGACTAGGTCTTTCAATTTTGATATTTTGATTTGTCTTCAAACTGGAGTTCTATACGAACACCTCAAAATAAGGCCTTAGTAATCATTTTTTGATGTGTAAGAAATGTTTGATAGATTGATAGACCATGGGGGATGGGTGTGTTGTAGGACTGCTGTTGATGAACAGATATTTCTAGTAATTAGAATGTGTAATTCTAGAGAAAAGAAATAGAATGAATGAGAATCGCTAGATTTAAAGTTTTGATATCCCATGAAATAATGATTACTAAATGGTGTGTTACATGATCTTGGATTATTGGATATAGGCTGTGTTAGTGTGTGCTTTTCTCTTTTTAGATGTGAAATAAATGAAAAAAGAAATTCCATGCGAGGAACTGAAAGCTAGTTTCCGGAATTTAATTTGTCTGTTCTATGGGTCTGAGAAGAGACATATTTTGCAAGGAACTATTAGCTTATTTATTTTTTAATTTAATAACACAATTCTGAATTCACCACATTTTTTTTACATTCTGTATTCAACTGTCGATTGCTTAATATGGGCAGATTTCTTATTAATGTTGTCAGCTATACTTTGTTTCCATTGCTGCTTTTGCTGGATGTAGCAGTGAATTGCAGATCTTCACAGAATGCCAACTCCAAAAATGAATTGCTGTCGTTTCATGCCTTAGAGAAACCACACAATGTGAGTGATGCTGTGGCAGAAGCCACACTTCTTTGTTTGGAGGAACTCCTGAAGAAATGCCGTTTAGGATCTGTTGATCAGGTACTAATAAATTAAAGGAGCGGTCAATTGATTTATGTGGTTTGATTGGAAAGTTCATTACCCAGTCAATTGTCGTGGATAATAGTTCTTTCCCCATTTGCATTGATCTATCCAGTGAATTTTTTTTTGTAGTGGTTGATGCTTGTTCACAATTTATTTATTTATTTATTATTATTTTTTTATGCCTTTTGCTCTTGGTTCCATGTTTTTTTCTCTGATTTTGAAAGTCTTTCGCTCGTAGTTATATCTTTTGTTTCACATAGTGGACTTTTGTAATCATAGCTTCATTTCAATATTTAACTTTTTCTGGATTATTTTTGACTCATTGGAGTTGCAAATGTAAGTAAATGCTATCTTTTCATCCTTATTATAGTTCTGTTGAACATCTACTTAAGTTTGTCTAACTAGTGGCTGAGATTTCCTCTTATTCAATTCATGACGGGATGAAAAATTAAGGAAATTAGAGGCATTTGCTTTAGTAATATAACAACAATTATTCCTCTGAGGATAATAAAGTTAATTTCTCTGTTGTTTATGCATCAGAATATGTTCATGTTGTATTTAAAAGGTGTTTTTTCGACTTAAGCACCTAAATGTTTTGTGTGCAGATGGTTGTGATACTGAAAAAATTGACTCATGGGGCGTTGCTCTCTCCATCTGAGGCTTCAGAAGAGTTTCGTGAAGGAGTAATAAGGAGTTTCAAGGGTCTGTTGCTTAATCTCCATTCTTGTTCTGATGAGTCCTGTCCATGCAAACAAATTGGTGGTTGCCCAACTCTTCTAGGTAGAAAAGACGTTCAGTTTTCATGCGCTCAGGTCTCAAAATATGATTTAGTTCCAGAACAATGTTTATTAGCATTTCTTCAATCTGAACCTGCTTCAGCCATCGTTGGTCACTGGCTTTCACTTTTGCTCAAGGCATGTAATTCTGTCCTTCCATAGATAAATATTCTTTCCTGAGAAACTTGTATCACAGTATGTTAACTCATTTTCCTCTCTACCACGTAGAAACTTACTCCAAAAAATTGACTTTCAATATGTGTGAAGGCTGCAGATGTTGAGGCCACACGAGGACATCGTGGCAGTTCAAAGCTTCGTGTAGAAGCCTTCATTGCGTTACGAGTGCTTGTTGCAAAGGTGCTGTCATTTTCTTTCATCTTCTTGTGCAGACCTCAGTTATTATAAGTCATGAAAACTTTATAAATTGACTCCTTTTTTTGCTTGGCTTTCTTTCTACGGGTGCTTAATGGTGCTTTTCCTTATTATGTCTTTCTTCCACACAGCATCTTAAATAATGCTTTATAATTCTAATTCTTGATTTAATTTATAAATTTAATATGTTTACACTTCATGTAGAATTACCTGCCAATGGGATAAACATTCTTAACAGAATTATTTATTTGTAAAATTCATAAAACATGCAAAAATTAAAAGAAAAAGTTCATTTTATGATGGGACATTTCCTGCCGGTCTTGCAACAATCATGCATCTCAAGATCTGTCTACTTGTACATTATTTTTTGTACAAGTTGATCAAGCAGAAAGTTACACTTTATATGCTTCCATGAGTGATGAAGCAAAAACATTTCTTTGTGGCCTGGTGTTCAAGTATTTACATATCATGGGATATAGAAATTGGAATTTGATTCATAACTTTACGGGAAATCTGCAGGTTGGTTCTGCAGATGCATTGGCTTTCTATTTACCAGGAGTTGTCAGTCAGATTGGGAAAGTGTTGCATGTATCGAAATCTATGATTAGTGGGGCAGCTGGAAGTACGGAAGCCTTGGATCATGCAATTAGAGGTTTTGCAGAATATCTTATCATAGTTCTCGAGGATAATGTGAATATATCTAGTATTGGTATCATTGCGAATGATGGCTGTGGCCTTTCTTCAAGGGAAGAGAAACCATATGCATCATTGCTGGAGGAACTCCGTCACCTGCCTGTTAAAAATCAAGGTGAGGAAGAAATTACTGCTAAAGATTTGATTAAATCTGTAGACGGGGGCATTACAGTATCTGGCTTCAGAGAGAAGGCTCATGGTGATTCTGATAGAAAGGTTGGATCATTGCGTGTTAAGCGTACGAGAGAGTGGATAGCTAACACTTCTGCTCATGTTGATAAACTTTTGTCTGCAACTTTTCCCCATGTAGGTTATCACAGTTGTGATTCCACAGTTTTCTGCTTCAGGTTGAACTTTAATTGTTGAAAAATCTGATTCTTGCATCTTTCAGCTTTGTGTTCATCCAACCAAAAGAGTGAGACAAGGAATTCTGGTCACTGTGCAGGCACTCTTATCGAAATGCAGTTGCACGCTAAAGGAAAGCAGATTGATGCTTTTGGTGAGCTTGCAACTAAATCTGTAACTTATGCAAGTGAGATCCTTTAGAGTCTGTGGTGATGTGCCTTTGTTTACTGCTTTACGTCAGCATAATTTGGAACTTTTGAAAATGGATTTTGTTGTCACTTATTAGCTTTGGCTGATTTAGTTCCCTTTCCATCATCCTTTCATCCTGGATGAGAAGAGTATTTTCTCCTTGTATATGTTGGAGTAATACAGATAACAGAATCATCTCTGTCCTCTACCCTCTGCACTTCATTTATACAGGCAACTTCTCCCACCTTTTCTCCTGATATTACTATAACCCTGTAACAATGAATGACTTAATTTATACATAAGGAAACTGTAAATCTGGGAGCCATCTTAGTATCAAGAAGATGCTCTAGTGCTTCTGTCTCTCGCTGGTGCTTTCAAATTTAACTCCTGCTTCCATAATGATTCATGTTCTAAAGTTGCAACATTTGACAGCATCCTAAATAGGGTGAATGTTGGTTGATATGGAGTACTGTCCAATCTCACATTCTGTGACAAAGGGTCAGTTTTCCAAAACCTCTCTTTCCTACCAAGTCACTTAGACCAAGTGCAACTTGGAATTTCATTAATTTTCTTCTATCTAGATGATGAAAGGGCCTTTTGATGTATCTTACCTCTCTCCTAGCCTGACCTCGTAATTGATGTTCTGGATTATGAGATGCTTCAGAGTGCAATGATATTTGGTTGACCTATAGTTATATGTAATCTGTAGCTGAAATTCACTGGTATGGATATTTAATTGTGAGCTGTTAGTAACTTTGACATTATTGGATATGTGCTGGTTGATAATGCAGGAGTGCTTGTGTGTTTTGGTCTGTGACGATTCTGAGGAGGTCTCGTCAGATGCTCAGGCATTCTTTAGACATATGTTCTCGTCAAGTGTAAGACATCAACTAGAGAGTGACGTTGCCAAGGTCTTTAGCAGGTATAGTTCCCTTTCTGCTGTATGTTACCCTATTTATGATGCCTTGTCTTGTAAGGTTGATAATGTTGGTTATGTATTTCATTTACAGGCTTGTTGAAAAGCTCCCGCAAGTGGTACTGGGTAGTGAAGAGTCACTTGCACTATCACATGCTCGGAAGTTACTCGCACTTACTTATTTTTCTGGTCCCCAACTCGTGGCAGACTACCTCCTTCATTCTCCTGTACACTTACCTTCTCAGATTTCTTTAAGTTAATTTTTTTCTCCTGATAATTTAGGCCGATTGGACTCCAATTTTCCAAAAATGCATTTTTCCAAAACTAATTTTCAACCACATATTCTCCCATAAAGTAATGTTACACGTAAACCCAAAACTTTTACTTATTTTATGGAGTCCAAACAGGAGCTTAATAAGTTCTAGTGAGATGAGCTGTTAGGTAACACTAGCTCGGTTGAGGGCATGCATTATTTGTGAAGAATGCTAACCTAGTCGATGTTTTCATTGTGTCTCACATAAGTGACTCCTACTAATCAGAGGGACTATGTAATCAGTCTCAGCGTCCATTCCTTAATATTATCTTAGTGAATTTCGATTTGCTATCAATTACATCTTTCCACTTCTTTGTTGTCCTTTTCTCGGGAGTCATCATAGATGATGCTAAGTAGGAGAAACAACCCCTTAGTTTGTCCTAATATCCAGAGGCCAAGTGTCTGAGCATTATAAAATGACAAGTTTGATATAATCATTAATAGAGAAACTAACTTTACTTTTATTTTTGGTTTTAGAAGGATTTTTGTTCTCTTTCTGAACAGACATTTGTATCATTATCATGCAGGTGAAGGCTGCTCAATTCTTGGATGTTTTTTCCCTTTGTTTGAGTCAGAACTCAGTATTTTCTGGTTCACTTGACAAGCTTGTGTTGGCAAGGCCATCATCCTCTGGATTCATGCGTTCCATAGCGGAGTTAAAGGCTATAACTGATGATTCGGTGCCTTTAGATGTTCAAAACAGGAAAATGCTATATATGCCTGAAAATGAACAGACTGAGTATGAGCTTCCTCACTTGCCACCTTGGTTTGTTAATGTTGGCAGCCAGAATTTGTACCCTGCTTTGGCTGGAATTCTTAGACTCTTTGCTAGATCTTTATTTGCAAGTAGGTTTTGTCTCTCTGTACATCTATTTATTTTCTTCATAATACTTTTTCTGGGGCCAAAACTTAATCCAAGTCAATCTTTTTTCGGTTTGTCTAGACTCTCAAATCGAAGGCTCTCTTTCCGTTATAATTGATATTCCTCTTGGGCACTTGCATAAATTGATTTCTGAGATACGGATGAAAGAGTACCATAAGGAAAGCTGGCAGTCATGGTATAAGAGAACAGGTTCAGGGCAGTTGGTGAGACAAGCTAGTACTGCTGCATGTATTTTGAATGAGATGATATTTGGCCTGTCTGATAAAGCTATGACCACTTTCCGGATAATGTTTGAGAAGTCCAGTTTAGGATGGCAAGACATTGAGAGCTTTCATGCAGGTGGTAATGGTATATCTCGCGAATTTGTATGTGATACACAAGAGGAATATGTTTGGAATATTGATCAGGATAGTAGTGCAAGGAGCCACTTGATCGATTGCGTTGGTAGCATATTACATGAATATCTGTCTTCTGAAATTTGGGATCTTCCACTTGGTGATAGAGCCTCTCTCCGACAACTTGATGAAGAAGATGGAGACGTAACTTCGTATTTTTTCCATGACAATGGGATGCTACATCAGGAAACATATATTTTCTCTCACCTCAAACTTGGTTACTTGCATGGATGTTTTATGATTTTATCATACTGAAAATAAACTGCAGACATTTGAAAATTGCTGTATTGATTTTAGGTTTGCTTTTCTCAACAGGTTATTATTGAGGGGATTGGCATATTTAATATTTGCCTTGGAAAAGAATTTTCATCGTCGGGATTTCTTCATTCTTCACTTTTTATGTTGCTTGAAAATGTTATTTGCTCAAATTTTCAAATCAGAAGGGCATGCGATGCTGTCTTACGTGTTATCTCTGCTATACACGACTGTGCATCGGTGAGTACTTGTTATGCTGTATTTAATTGATGGTTGTCTAATCAGTGAATACATAATTCAAAAAATTCTTGCAGGTGGGTCACTTAGTATTGGCTAATTCAGACTACGTAATTGATTCAATATGTCAGCAACTGCGCCACTTAGATCTTAATCCTCACGTGCCAAATATACTTGCTGCGATGCTTTCTTATGTTGGAGTTGCTGATAAAGTACTGCCATTATTGGAGGAGCCGGTATGAGTTTACTGTTACAGGAATCAGTTTGTCTTGTTCATGATCATTGCATTTTTGAGAAATGAGATTTATTACCATTTTAATTTTATATGTGCAACCTATGACCTGATGCAATAAGCTTGTACAGATGGGTGCAGTGTCTATGGAACTTGAAATTCTTGGAAGGCACCAGCATCCAAATTTGACCACTTCCTTCTTAAAGGTTATCTCTGCAAGCGATTTTTCCTGCGTTGCATTACATGTTTTGATTGTGTTGTTTATGTTATCAGATACTGGGTCTTCTATAATAATACGTTCTCTACCTCGATTTATTGATTTCACATGTAAATGTGCTCATTATTTTATTCTTTTGAATGAACTTAGGAGCTTTACAAGTCAATTGCTTGCTTAGGCTAATTATCAGGCTTTTGCTGATTTGGCATTTTTATATTTATTTGTGATATCTGTAGCTGCTATCATAATTGCTTTACGACCTTAAACAATTTGTTGATTTATTTGTTTCTTATTTGTTTCTATAGGCAGTGGCAGAAATAACCAAGGCGTCCAAACATGAGGCTTGTACACTACCAAACAAAGCAGGGTCATTTGGGAAGGATGTCAATTTTAAAATATTGAATTCAGAGAAGAGAACAGGAAAGCTTTCTACTTCAACTTCATATGTTGATAATACCAAGGATATAGATTACATGGAATTGGGTGAGTATCCCTCAACTGTTTGGTGTTTGTTAGATATAGCTTTGATATCCCAATGGTGGTTCTTGATATAAATTGTTGTGGAAATTGGTTTCATTCATGAAAATATGATTTTTATTCCCTTCTCTTATCAAGTACTTCCGTTTAGTGATATCCTTTTGAGTCACTATATGAAACAATTGGAACAATGAGAAACTTGGTGGGCTACCTCTGAATCTGATCTTGATTTTCTTCTTCTATTAGTTTGTGGATGTAGAGAAAATCTCATCTTGTAATTTGTACCATCTGACCTGGGCAAAAGGGAAGCATTATAAATATAGATGTATATGCTTATACATTTCATTTTTTGTCTCACTTTTTTCCTCTTTTGTGCCTGAAGTGCTTCATCTATTTAAATCTGATGATGCACGTGATTTGTATTCAGTACCTTTGTTGTTAATTATGAAGTTGCTTCTGAATCTTCTAGTTGACATGAAAATCGTTTTCTCAACAGAAATAAAAGCCCTTCTGTTTTTAGGAACCATGCTATTAACTACCATTTCACCAATGATTGAAATCAATGAGTTTTGCCCACTGGAAGTAAGACTTGGATATGTTCCAGTCCTTCCTTAAGTTAAAAGAACATGTAAGTGAAGATATAAACTCCATATTTGCCCACGGCAGTTTAATCCTAATAACCTGTGACCTGAGCTGCTAATAAATGAAGAAATATGGAAAGAGGGGAAAAACATTGACTTCTTTTTTGGAACCTATTTAATTTATAAACATTATGGGTCATACCCACTATTTATCCACACATTTCGTGGGACTCATAAGTACTATCCACTTATCTACCAATTTAAAATTTAAAAAGATTATAATCACTTCCCAAACATGCACAAAGCTTTCTCCATTATGAACCCACTCCGAATTTATGTGTTCAGAATGCCACGTGTCAAGTTGAATGCTGTTTCATAAAAAAGAAAATGCATTGACTTTTTGTTTAGTCAGAAGGAAATTTGCCTCAAAGAACAGAGCATAAATCAATTTGGTGTTGGGGTTACAAAGAATTGCATCTTTTACAAATGAAAGTGATGGCTCATTTAACATTCTTAACGTTGTTCTGGAGACAGAGATGGGAAGTCGTCCCAATGGTGCAAATACGCAAATGGAAGAATGGGAGTCAATTTTATTCAAATTGACTGATTCCAGAAGATACCGAAGAATAGTTGGATCTATTGCTGGATCATGTTTAAAAGCTGCAACTTCATTAATTGCTTCAGCTGATCAAGCAGCATGTTTGATAGCATTGGATGTGATTGAGGTATACTTCTGTCCAAGTAATTTGTAATGGGGCATGGAGCAATCTATTGGCTTTGTTTAAGATGCCAACCTCCATCTTACAAATTTGACCAATGATTTTCCTAACACATTTCATTCTAGATGACTCCTTTTAGATTGCCTAATAGAATGTCTAATCTTTAATTTCTTTAATTATTTTTGATAATTTTCTCCTGTTTAAACTGTACCCAGTTTTAATAAGATTCACTTGCTTTTAATGTTTGGACTTTTAGCCTTTGTTTGAACCCCATTTTGTTGAAAAAATAGATTTTATAATAATGATTTTTTGGAGAATGTGCGATTAAAATGTAGGAAAAATGTTTGGGCTTATGTGTAAAATTATTTTATTGGGAGAATGTGTGGTAGAAAATAAGTTTGAAAACAAAAATAAAAAAAAATTGAAACAATGGGGCTCAAACAGGGGCTTGATGTTTTGATAAAGTTATTATCCGTAAGTGTTACATTAAATAATTTTTATTGTTAAAAGTTCGTAAAAATTACTTGGAGGCGATCTATTTGATGATCAAGATGTGTTGTTTTAGAATCCTTTGTTCACGAAGTGTTAAGTTTTTTTTCTTGTTCAAATTTGTTTTGCCCGATCTCTTCAAGGATGGAATTATCGCACTAGCCAAAGTGGAAGAAGCCTACAAGCATGAGAGTAAAACCAAAGAGGCAATTCAGGAATTCTTTAGCTCATGTTCATTCCATATTCTTCGGGATACCTTAGATGCGGCTGAAGATGAAACAGGAGAGAATAGATTGCTCCCTGCAATGAATAAAATATGGCCTTTCTTGGTTTCTTGTGTCCGAAATAAGAATCCAGTGGTAAGTTATTTGATTCTCTGCTTAATAGCCTTAAATCAGAATATTAATGCCATTGTCGGTTTCCTAGCTTTTCAGACCTTCTAGCTAAAAGGAGAAAGAAAACAAAGTGCTATCATATGATGCAAATGGTCTTAATTTTGACTGCTGGATATTTGATACTCGTTATTTAGATGGAAATTCATTAAGATAAAATTTACAAGGATTCTTTGAAATCATCAAGTGCATGGAACAAAAAGTACACCGTCTGTAAACGGTGGTCTGCTAGTGACAGGATTGTCTACTATGATTGCGCGTGAATGTGTGAAGGCCAGAACAGTTTCACTTTTCTGTTTGATCCATCAGAAATCTCTTTCATGTCTTGGAATTTGTTGCTTATCTTATTTGAAAATTTTAATACAGACCATTCGAAGATGTTCTCATGCAATTAGTACAGTGGTACAAATCTGTGGGGGAGAATTCTTTTCTCGCCGTTTTCATGCTGATGGGATTCACTTCTGGAAACTCCTAAGCACATCACCCTTTCAAAAGAAACCCTTCTCTAGAGAAGAAAGAACCCCTTTCCAACTTCCTTACAGGAGCATCTCCACATCATCGGAGGATCCACCTGCTGAAATTTCCAGCCTCAAAGTCCAGGCAGAATTGCTGAACATGATTTCAGACTTGGCTCGGAACAAAAGAAGCGCTTCAGCATTGGAAGCCGTCTTCAAAAAGGTCAGTGGTCTGGTAGTTGGGATAGCATGCAGCGGTGTTAAAGGTCTTCTAGATGCTTCTGTTAATGCTCTTGTAGGACTGGCATGCGTTGACCCCGACCTCATATGGCTTCTCTTATCTGATGTTTACTACTCAAGAAAGAGAGATTTGCCTTCACCACCTACGTCTGAATTTCCAGATATTAGTGAAATTATGCCTCCACCTTCATCCTCTAAAGAATACCTTTATGTGCTGTATGGAGGTCAAAGTTATGGATTCGACATTGATTTCACTTCCGTGGAGACTGTGTTCAAGAAATTGCATACACAAGTTTTTACAAAGCAGATATACTGTTAAAATTATCTCAAGAAAGATCTTGTATATTACATTTTACTTCCTAGTTTGTAACACTGTTTTGTTTTTGTAATAGTAATGTGATTTTTTTTTAAAATAATAATAATAATTATTATTTATTTATTATTATTTTTTTTTTACCATTCGAATTACCACGACTCGTATATTTTGTCATTTTAGTATAGCTCAATAAAGTCAAATTATATGTGTGTGTGTGTGTGTGTGTGTGTGTATATATATATTTATTTATTTTTTATTTATTTATTTTTTTTAAATGTCAGATTTATTTATTTTTTTAATCAAATTTTGCTTATAATTTCTCACTTATAAATGTTATGTTATTGCATGCAGCAAGCAAAAATCTTAAGCCAATTACATGTACTCATAAAATAAAATAAAGATGAACGATCTAGGAAATTGCCACCTAAAACACGATCTCAAACTTAAATTTGCATTTAAATTAATATTTTTTATAATAATTATAATTGATCCCTTATATATTTTTGATATTGACAACAATGACCTTTATCATAAACATACAATAATTGTTAATAATTACTAATTAGTAATTATATTATAATAATTCAACTTCATTTAGAAATTGTATTCAATTGAGACTTTTGAAGATTCTGAAGGGTTAAAAAATTTACGGGTATTCAATTCAAAAAATTTTAAGACAGGTATTGATGTATTTTATAAGGATTTTGATATTTTTAAAAAATCTTTAAAAATCACGATACTTAATTAAAACTTCCGTACAAGTTTTTAGGTTATTAACTTTTAAATGGAAAGTACAAAAACAAAATCTCACAATTTGTCTTTCATTCACTCCCAACATTCAGGAAACTTTCATAAAGACAAAAAATAAAAAAAATTAATATGCGTTTTTTTGTTATTTTGATATTTCTCTTTCCTCTTCCTACGAACCTTAAGACTTTAATGTGGAGAAGTAAAAACGGAAAAAAAAAAAAAAAA
>CAIGRN010170428.1:0-13740 GCA_903798345.1 Fraxinus anomala | reverse complement strand
CAATTCCCAATAAAATAATTTCTAGACAATTCAATTTCTTGTAAAATATTTTCTTTCCACCCATTTTTCACCTTTGCAATCAAACAGACCTTAAGAAAAAAGGGGAGATGGAGGGGACAAAAAGGTACTACATTTTACCTGATGTTGGAATTATTTCTTCACTATACATCCCAACCATCCTTTCGTCTATTAAAGTATGACTTTCGATGCGTTAAACTACCATACATATCTGAAAACTTCGTTAAGGCAATTGCTTCTGACCACGTAATGAGCCTTTGTATTCCAGCTAATCACAACACCAGAAATTTTCAACGTATCAATAGCCTGTGTGGGTTTCACTTACTTGACAACTTTGTTGGGAGTAAAAGAAGTCTCATATCGGCTAGACATGAAAAATATGATGTGTTTATAAGTGTAGAACAATACTTCATTGATATAAGGCCTTTTAGTTAGTATCCAAAAGCAAATTCATTACGACCCAGACCCAAAGCGAACAATATNTTGAGAGTAAAAGAAGTCTCATATCGGTTAGACATGAAAAATATGATGAGTTTATAAGTGTAGGACAATACTTCATTGGTATGAGGCCTTTTAGTTAGTATCCAAAAACAAATTCTTGAGAACCCAGGCCCAAAGCGAACAATATCATACCAATGTGGAGTTTGACAGGTCCTAACAATCATAAGCTTGCATTAGCATACAAGTAGTTCATAAGCACATCCTCACAATTGAAATACTTATCCACCAATGCCCTGCCTGCCAAAGCTTTCTCACTCCAGTACCTCCCAAAAGCCATAGGACCGTAGATGATAGCCGCCCCTGTTAAGATAACGTTATATCCATTGTGGCTTTTTTCACCTCGATACTTCAAACGGTTCCCACTCACCAGTCCAGGATAAAATCCAACAATCCGATCAAGATATATACGCCACACCCTGAATCCTCACTCAACATCACCACAAGTAATCATAATATCATCATCAAGCTCAAGAGCAGCTCGGGTCTTCATTGATGGATTCATCTTGAATCAATTGTTCAGTGAGTTCTATTTCTCTACTCTTATCCTCACTGGCACTGCTGAGTCGAAATCACTTGAATGTGGAGGTACACCTTTGTTCCAAACCACTACAATCTCACGCACCGAAGAACATCTTGAATAATGTTTTATGTATGGTTTTAAATCCCAAAGCCGGACATTATAGGTCATTGTTAATAAAGTGAACTGAGAGTAAACAACTCAATGGGTAAGGTTCGTGTGCACCACTGCCACCGTATATATGTTTAACTACACTACACATTAGCAAAACGGCCACCACAATTGTTACCACAAGAATGAAAGTCCCTACGAAAGTATTTGGTCGAATTCTGGCACGAAATATTGAGCTTGCTCTGTTCAGTCGACTGCAAAAATGTCACAGCTCGGAAGAAAATATATTCGACTCTCCAATGCCAAAAAAGCATCACTTCTCTTTCCCATATTGTGCCAATCTTTATCCAGTGCAATCCCCAAGTGCTGCCATGTTGCTCCCTTATCAATACTTCGGGAAACTTCAATATCTCCTTGCTTGGTAATTGAACTCTTTGTTTCATTGAACAGGTAAATGGTCTCTTCTTGAACCACGTGGTCAAACATCAATTATGGAACAAATCACTGGGAATATGACAACCAAAAAAGAGAAGCGAATATTCCACTTGACATGAAACCATTAATATGTAAACAGAAATGGTAGGTAAGCGTCCTCTACTGAAACCAAACAAACATTGAGAAAATATAAACAAAAGATTCATAAAGTTCATACACAAATGTTCCCAGAAAATGAAGTAGGTAAGTTCAACTCATCTACAACATATCTTGCCTCTACTTAAAAGAGGATGGTGCCAACACTATTCATTCTTGAAACCTCTCTTTCACACTTTAACTATTCACGAACTGATTATGAACTGGTTTTCTACTGTTCAAAAATATCTCTCCTCTCTTAAAAAACTAATTTGTTGCATACTTTTTCACTTTCACTTTCCCCTGTTGATAGACTTTATTTTCCTTTCCCTCCTCCTTCAAGAGCCAACGATGAAGGTGTTTCTCCACCCTCGCCCACACGACCCCGTCAACATGCCTGCAGCCCCAACCCACCTCAAGTCTCCGCACTGCGCAGCCGCCTCTTCTCCACGTAGTACAATAACTCAAAACCTCAAAAAATAGAGGTAATTTTTTTACTCTCAATTGTGTACGCACACACACATACGGATTCCATTTTGAAAAAAATGATTTTTCTCTTTTTTATTTTCAACTACATATTATGAATAAAGTAACGTTATACATAAATTAAAATTTTTTCTGTATTTTTTAATCATATACTCTTCAAATAAATTACTATTTCAAAATATATTTTTAATAAAGCACAAATATAACACTAAGAATGTTCCATAAGGACATCTCAAAATGAGACACCAAAATACCAAAATGTACCAAAAAATGGTGCAAAATGCCCCCTAATGCAGCGCCAAACTTTGCACCATTTCGTACCAAATGGTGCAAAGTCAATTTTGCTTTATGTTTTCATTTTTCAAACAAATTGATTAAGGACATTTGTGTCATTTATGTTATATATTTTTAATACAATAAATTATTATTATTATTATGTGCATTTATAATAAACTTTAATAATGTAAAAAAATAATAGTTAATGAACGCAATTATTTATTTAGTCCCTGTTTGGTAATTTAAGTCAAAATTAACAATTAATTTTAGTTACATATTTCCTGTGTACCACAACTTTTCGATTACACATTTCATCAACTTTTATTAAAATTTATTAAAATCTAACTACCAAATAGGGGCTTAATAATTTATGTAGTTGTAAAATAATAAAAAAATGGTTAAAAATAAAAAAAAGATTAAATATTGTTCATTTGGTATAAGAGATAATTTTTAATTTAGTGCAATATAAAATGGTGGAAAACTTATTTCAAATTTTGGCCACTCACTCTCCAGGGTTTTAGTATTTCATCTACTTTCTCTCCCAACCCCTTTCTCTAGCCAATATCAGATAACTTTTTTCTCTCTGCATTTTTTCAGATCCGGGTACCTTTTATTTCCACAAATTTAAAGATGGATTCTACGCATTTCTGACTTTTCTTTTCAGGGTAAATTTAAAGGGTTTTAGCTTATTGGGCTGAGAACTATTGAGAATTGCAAAAGGAATGATAGTAAATTTGAAACATAGCATAACTTACCTGCATTTTGGTCCCTTGAAGCGTCTGGTTTTAGGGTTTGGAATTGTATATTTCTCTGTTTATGTGGGATTCTTGAAATGAGTTTTTAACGCTCTATTTCTTCCTGCTTGGGACATGGGTTCAAGCCACTTCTTGCTAATTTATTCCAAATTTTTTATTTACTCGCTTTCTTCAGTTTCTGTTTATTTGTTATTTGCTGTGGAAATGCACCCTTGATGGGTTCCCCAATTCAATCTGTTTTCTGAAAGTACAGAGAGATCCAGTACAATAGGTTTTCTAAATTCTCCCAGAAATTTTTTTTTAACTACCTCGAAGTCTTTGCCCGTCTAAGTTCTAACCAAGCAGGCTCATGTAACATCTGTAGTCACAAAATTTGTTTCGCTGATTGTTGACCTGAAAAAGTTAACAAGACTGATTAGCTGATTCTTTTAGTTTTCACAATTATTGAAAAATTCTGGATTGTTATTATGATAACGTATGTTGTATATGAGGCGAATTGATATTTAAGGGAAGTAATCCATGAGCAATGAGATTTCTGTTTATTGGTGTGATGTTAAGTTAGTGCATTGCTATGAAAGAATTCTTGTGCTTTAAGTTGATTCATTAAGAATGGCTGTTCTGCAGTGAAAGAATTTGAATTTTTTTATCACGTGTGTTTATACTAGTGTAACTGTCTACTGTTTGTAGACTAGTTGTCTTGCAAGACTCGTCCTTAAGACATCATCAAGTGAAGTTCTCTGTTTTATGTTGGTTCATTTGTTGGAATGGTTTGTCTGCAATGAATAACCTGAATTTATTTAGCATCATGCACATGTTTATACACATGCAAATGTACCTGTGTGTGCATCGATACAACAGTGCCCACAAGTACAGCTATGTTGAATCATCTCACCTTTTCATCTCTTATATGTAGATATGTGTCATTGGCATTGCTAAACATTATCAATATCATGCATACCATTAAAGGAGGCTGGGTTGGACAAACATTTGCCCTTGCCACGTCCAATGACTCTGTAGGCAGGAAGTCAAGGATTAGGCGTTCAAAAGAAGAGAGGAAGACAATGGCTGAATCTTTCATAAAGAAGTAATTTTGCTATGCTTTCTTGTACATTTTCTTCCTTCAAAGCTCGTTTCCACTCTTGATGTTCTACTTCTAGCAAGCATAAGATTTAGAGCATCGATAACTGTTAAAATATGGGTTTGCTGTCTGTTCAAGTTGCTACAACATGACTTTAGACTACTGCGCAGAGCTTGACACACAACGTGATTATAGTAAATGCAATTACTATGCTAAATTCTTAGGGTTATAAGTTCAAGTTCTGATAACGTGTATATGGTTGCTATATGTCTTTAAAATTCTATGCAATTCTAAGATTTTTAGTTATTCTTTCTAAAGATGGGTGAACTGCATTCTTTTTCCTTTATCTTCGTGTTTTTTAATTTTTGGGTTTTTGTGGGGAGGGGGGGAGGGCTACAGATGTTGGGGATTCTCTACTCATTTCTACATTGACACGTTTCGGCAATTATTTGTTTTATCTTGTATTACCTTCCTTTTCTGTTGAACTCCTTTATTTCTGGTTCTACCGTGCAAGTTCATATTTAGCCCCTGTTTGGGCTCCATTTTAATTTTAATAGATTTTTCTCTTTCTTTATTCAATTACAGATTCTTCAAAGAAATAATATTACACGTAAACGCAAAATTTTTCTTTCTTTTTTAATCACATATTTTCCAAAAAAAATTACTATTCCAAAATATATTTTCCCCAAAATCTCATTAAAATAGAGCCCAAACAAGGACTTAATTTGGCATTGCATTGCTTTCAGGTATCAGAAATCAAATAATGGGAATTTTCCATCACTCAATCTTACACACAAAGAAGTTGGTGGCTCTTTCTACACAGTGCGAGAACTTGTTCGAGAGATTATTCAAGAAAATAGAGTGTTGGGTCCACCAAAATTGTTTTCAGAAGGGGATAACTCAGGATTTCTGGAACAACATCCTGTAGGATCTATTTCTTTTGATCCTCAAAATGGTTTGTCATTATCAGATAAAACTCATGCTGAGGCACATACTGCATACGATCAAGATCAAATAACAAGTGGAGAACACATTTCTTATTCTAGCCTGCAGTTTCATGGACCTGATCCTATGGAATTGGACAATAAACGGATAATTAATGGACTTAGTGAGGCAGATGTAAAAGATGGAGGATCTGAACACTGTATGAGGCATTCTGCACCTATTCATTATAAAGATAGCAGCAAGGATGATGTATCGTATATTACTGAGCCTTTCCCTCATTCTAACAGTAAAAAATGTGTGGATGACCAAATTGTCAATGGTAGCTACACATTTGAAAAAGAACAAGAAAGTGATGAACCCACCATAAAAAACACTATTCCCATTCATCATGATTCCACCTCTGAAACTTCTGTCCTATCCAGTGGAATATTTCCTGGACGAGGGAGTCAGAGGCTTAGTGATGAGCAAATTGTCGATAATAGCATTCAGATAAATGCAAAAACTAAATCTATGACATACACAGAGGCAGTAGTGAAGGAGATCCTGGACAGAGAGAAAGATGGAGTGAACAAACTAGAGACACCAGAAGCCATAATATCTCATAAGAAACCCGAGGTTGTGGTGGAGACATTTCCATTGAGGCCTGTTTCTAAGACAATTCACGACACGGACAGAGAAGATAGCAAGTTAAATGGTGTTTCTGGGACCTTGGAAGAGAAGGCAACTCAACATGAGGAAATAATATTTACTAAGAGCTCGTCTGATTTAATTAATGGGAAGGTTGAGGAAAATCTTCCACCTCTGGAAAGTTCAGACATTTCTACAACCGCCGAAGCCACTACATCCAATGGTAATATTGTCCAAGATGTCGAAGCAAAGGATTTGTTGCCTGAAGGAACAAAGGTAAGGCTCTGTTCAAAAACAATTTGTATGGTCTCTTGTCTGTTCTGATGGGCTCAAATTTTCTGGTCTAGTTTATTTGAAAGAAAAAAATTGAACTCATTGAAAGAGAATCATGTGTGGTTAATTGTTAAAAAGAACTAGATTTGGTTCATATGAAGTTTATGAATATATAGCAAATCGTAATGAACTTTTTGCCTAAGTTAGTGTAGAAGTGTATCACTTAAGATAAAGTTTCCCTCCGTTTATTATTCGAAAAGGCCATATCACCATGAGTGTGCTGAAATGGGTAAGCTATCAACCTATTCATTATGCTGTTCCCTGCAGGCCAGTGATTCTCCCAAGCAGTCAGTTCTGAAGGAGACAACAGCAGTCAGAAGAAAACATTATCTTCAAGATAATGGCAGTTTTCAGAAAGAAAGCAATCCCATGCTGGACAGGATTAACCTGTAAGTCTTGTTCCTCCACATGAAATTTTAATATTTCCGTACATTTTCTGACCTTGTTTGCCCATTTGTTTTGTCCTTAATGTTTGGCAAATCTCTAATAATATTCCTACCGCGCATGCTTTTTGACAGTGAAACGTGGGGAGGGGCGTCAAAGAAATCACCAGACCCCAATCCACTTTTGACTTTACTCAAGGGATTTATCTCTGCTTTCGTGAAGTTTTGGACTGAATAAGGTTTTTTAATTTTTCCTCCCTGCATTTAAAATCTGATAATAGTTGAGTCATTTGCTATATTGTTCCCTACAAGAGAGAAATTATTTATTGATGTGAGGATTCAAACTCTATATTTACTAGATGGCAGAGTGCAACATTTCAAAGTGCTGTTTACCCACTTAATAGCTATCCATATTTGCACGACAACAGCGAACCATTTAAGTTAGTAAGATTACAAGACATGATTGATGCTTAAGTGGAGATGCTTCAAGGGTTTATACTTGATTTCAAATTATAATGACTGCTGCACAGAACAAGATGGGTATATTGTCTTCCCTTCATGAGCATTTGGTAGTCTATTGTGCCTAAAGTCTCTATTTTGCTAATGCAAGTGTTTCTTTTGTTGATCACCTGGCCTCATCAAGCTCATTTTTCGCACCTCCCTCTGCTCATAGGTTGGTCCTAATCACATAATTCATGAGGACATATATGATTTTGTTTACAAATCACTGAGAAGTTTCTGCATCAATGATTGCCCAAGGGCAACTCCAACCCTTGCACCAAAACACCATTTTTCCCCATTTTGCACCAAATATTTGGTGCAATGACCAAAATGGTGCAAGTGAATAGTGTTGCACCATATTTGGCTAATGTCGTTTTCGCCCATTTTTTCATTTAACTTATTATTATTATTATTATTATTATTATTATTATTATTATTATTATTATTATTACTACTACTACTACTACTATTATTTGTAATAAACTTTAATCATGTAATCAATAATAATCGAAGAATGAATTAAACTATAATAGTACTACATATTTTAAATTTATTAACAAATTTAATATTTTCGTTAATTAACGAAATGTAATTATTTATGTAGTAGTAAATTAAATAAATAAATAATTTTTCAAATATATAAATTGGTAAGAATAAAAAAGTGAAGAAAACGATTAAACGCTATTCATTTGGTGTAACTTTTGGTGTAATGGGTTGAAAATGATTTTTAGTTTAGTGTAAGATTTGGTGTAACATGTTGTAAAACTTACCTCAAATTTGGTGCAGGGTTGAAGATGGCCTCAGCCTTCTTTCTCGTTCTTAGTAGTTCTTTCTTAATGCGATGAGTATTGGATTGGGTTGCACGGAGTTGAAATGCCTTTGTGTGTGCAGCAAGCAAATGGAATAGGAAAGACATATTTGATGAGGTGGGTCATGGGTGGGTATTTGGTTAACCCGACCACACTACGCTGTTTCTGAAAGTGAGTTATAGTAGATAGTGTACTTATGGCTACATTATGGTAGGTATGAATACAGGGTAAGCGGGACACCATGACTCACAAAAATTCCTCGCGCAACTACTATCTGGATCATCTGTTCGCAATCCAATCTAAAATCATGCGGTCAATTCTATTGAACTCTCGAAATCATTCTCTCTTGAGTTCTGTTCAAACATTTTTTGAGCTTCTTCAAGAAATCTTGAGCTTCTAATAGAGGACAATCAGAATTCTAGTTCAATCGACAAGATTGGGAGGCCATTGTCTAATTATTCCATTAGCACTAGCATAAGGACGGAATTTATTTTAGAGATTTACTATCATAAACTGATTCATGTTATCTACTTCTATTTCTACAATTTCATCTTTTGATTTTCAAGGACAGCAGGCCTGAGTACCATATGGAAATTATGGGATGTTTTTGAAACATTGAATGAGTAAAAAAATAGGGTAATTAGCACATAACGTCCTCATCTTTTACTTTTATTGTAGAAAACATCATTACCTCATTTTTTGGTATTTTTACCTTTATTTTCACATTTCATTGTGCAAAATGTTATTTTCATTCATTTTTTCAATTAAAAATTGGGAAATGATGAATACATCATTTTCATTAAATTAAAAAAAAAAAAGAACAAAAAAAAAAAAGCTAATTGCAACCATAGTTCCAATTTTTTTTTTTGAAAAGCGTAAATGAATTTCAAATAAATTATTAAAAGGGTAACTAGTATATAATGTCTTTATCTTTCACTATTATTGCAAAAAAATTCATGTCTTTTATTTTTTTGGTATTTTCATTCTTAATTACACATTTGATTACGCAAGTCATAATTTCTATTCATTTTTATCCAATTTCTCAATAAAAACCTATGAAATGATGAATATATCTTCATATTTAATAAATAAAAAAGTTAAATAATTAATTACAATCATAGTCCCATTTTTTTTTAAAAAAAGTGCAAACTAGTCCTCAATAAATTATTTAAAAAAATTATTTTTTTAAATGTGTAAATGAGTCCCAATTACATTTATTTAAAAATTAAATATTTTTAAAGAATTATTAAAAAAATTAAAAAGTGCAAATGAGTCACAAATAAATTATTAAAAAATTTTAAAAATATTTTTTATTTAAATATGAGGGTATATTCATAATTTCACAGTTCTTTATTGAGAAATTGGATGGAAATAATGGTTTTCACAATCAAATGTGCAATGAAGGGTGAAAATGTTAAAAAAAATATGAAAAATATAAACGTTTTTTAATAACAATGAAAGATATGGATATTTTGTACTAATTACCTTTTAATAATTCAATTGAAATTCATTTGCGCTTCTTAAAAAAACTTAGATACTGGTTACAATTAATTTTTTCTTTTTCTTTTTGTTTTATTTAAAGAAAATGATATATTCATTATTTCACAATTTTTAATTAAAAAATAGATGAAAATGACCTTTTACGCAACGAAATATGAAAATAATGGTGAAAATACTAAAAAATAAAGGGTATGGACGTTTTCCACAATAATAATAAAAGGAGAGTACGCTATGTGCTAATTACCCTTTGAAAAAACAATATTGTTACTTCTTAATAGAGCAAAATACATGGATAAAAAATTGGAAAATTTACAAAATACTCCCCTAATTATCGGTTTTTAGTTAAATAATTTTTCCCTCTAAAGGGTGATTTTTTATTTATTTATTTTTTTTGTGAGTTTTTAAATTGCTTTCTTTTCCTAAACTCTTACATTAAATCAATAAAATTAATGTCCTAATTTTTTATTTTTATTTTTTGGCATGAATTTGCATTTTTAAGTTGTAATTTCTTAAAGTACGTAAAGCTTGAATGAAAAAACATTTAATAAAGGTAAAATGTTACTAAGTGAAATAAAAAGATGTGATTTGTTATTTCTGTTTATAGGTATTCTGATCTATTTAATTATTTCTAACGACAAATTTTGTATTTTTTATAACAGGATGCATTTTGTAAAATCTCAAAACTCCTCTTTCCAAATTCCTAACACATTTTGATGCTAGCACCTGTGAATGAGTTGAGGGCCGTGATCACTGCCAACACCGATTTGGATTCCAGAATAGTTTCCAAGGGTGGGTCTTTAAGTTTGTGCTTTCAGAAAAATTTACAACTTCCTCAAATGTCAATGTATAAAATACTTTGATTTCTCCAGGATAAACATAAATCCCGTGCCAAGCATAATGATACAGATGACTGCAATGGGAAAAAAAAGTACATCTTATCATGTAATAGTCGATCTTGACAGAAAAATAATGCCCTAGCTTCAAGCATTTGTATCACTAGATACATTAATGAAGGCTATTAACTGATTTGATATTTTACCCTTGTTAGATCCTTGTACACTGTCGTAACTCAGAACTTCATGAAAAGTAGAGAATGGAAACGGTCAATACCTAGTTAAAATTCCCGCAATGAATCTAAGCAAGTGAATAGCAAGATAGAGTCTTATGATTCTGGATATCAGCACTGCAAGTCCAACATCTGCTTTATTAAAATAGAAGCACGGAAATCCTCAGTAACTCGTCAAAATTCCAAGTGACAAGAAAATTGGAGCTGTTTCGGGACACCATTCGGCAGAAGAAGAATTAAACAATGATAACACTGATTCTATCTTAGTTGATAACTATTTTCCCTCCATGAATGTGGTGATACCTACTCTTATGTAAATTGAGGTATCATAAAAGATAACTTACTCTGGTTTGATGATCAAAGAGAGCTCTGAACCAATTAAAGAATGAGTCACGGCATTTGAACCCTGAAATAGAAGGCACATAATTTCATAGATGGGCATAGCAAAAGTTAACGGTGGCATAACTGGTTAAAAACATGAAACCAGAGTGGACATAATTGTTCCATTAAAGAGCAAATGATTCATGATAACTTGTTGAGAATGCAATTTACTTGGTTTATTTATATGATCATCTAGAGCAAATAAAAAACAGAAAATAGTAGTGTACTTGCAGAAAATACCATTGGTACCCACCAAGCCAGGAGTCTCATAAATCTTGAACTGATTGATGGAAAGGTATTGCCACTACTATAATTATTTGTCAATCACCAAAAGGACTAAGCCACCAATCACTTCTTAATTACACATGCATTGCAGTACCTTTTTCTGTTAACTTACGTACACAGTAGGAAAGTATTAGAGGATCTAAAGCATAGTTATTAAAACCGGACAGGACCGGACCGGACCGGACTGGCCGGTTCAGACCGGAAATCATCGAACCAGATAGTGGTCCGGTCCAGGTGCATTAGTTGGTCAAATAAGCCAAGGAACCGGTTGAACATTCAATAACCAGCCGGTTCAAGCGGGTTTAAGAGACAAACCAAACAGTTCAATATTTGAACCGGTTTTTTTTAATAAAGGGCAGTGCAAAATTTTATTTCAATGTGTCACGCCTGTGATTCGAATCTGGGTGTCTAGCATGATAATTCCTTCCCTTGACCATTTTGGGAAATAATGATCCCTTGTAATATAATGTGGGTGAAATATATATATTAGATTTAGCATAATGGTTTTTGTTTTTGTTGCAAAAATATATTTTAATTAAAAATACGGTATAACAATGACCCTGTGGTTGAACCACCAACCCATAGGTTGAACCACTGACCCGGTGACTAGATGATTTTTCCAGGTCGGTTACTGGGTTGGGTCTAATAACTATGATCTAAAGTTATACATGAAGTGCAAGAAAAATTGAATTCCTCAATGTCCTAAGCTTCGATAGATAATTGAATTTTAAGTGCGCAATCTCTAAACATACATCTGACATCTCTAAAGAAAAAACTTCTCACCAATCACAAGTCAAAACTAGTAAAAGGAAATCTAAGCTCCAGCCTAGGGTCATGCGGGATAAGAATTCTCAGATTGAAACATTATTATCGTTAACTTCCTTGTAGCACGAAATATTTTACCAACAAATAATATTTGAACATACCGCCATCCGCTATTTGTCGTACCCAGCTTCTAACATCAAATGACGATAGCTGCGACCCCGAATAAAACGCTGCCACCGATACTGAAGGGAGTTTTTGAAACTCAGTCGCATCTGCTCTTGAACAAGCCTGAAGCACTTACTAAAAGTTAGCACATGCCACATGACATTTACTTTCTTCTTTTTAAGCATTTACTTTTTTCATTTTAAATAAATTCAAACCTCGGTGTTCTTACCATCTCACAAGGCATCTCTGAATACCACGAGATATGGGGCGAATAAAGGATGGATCCCGTTGGACATACAGTAAACCAACCTAAGAAATATCGCAATAGGAATACCATTCATGAAGATTTCCATCTGACTTGAACCAAGATGCAAATAAAGTACACTTGCTTAAAAATTATGTTCAGGAAAAAACAACGTTTCTAATGCCTGTGATCCATGATCTTCTTAATAACTTCTATATATCTTATAGTCACGGGTTTCTGGCTTTACATTTTAGCCTCCAGAGTAGAGTTCCTAATATGCAACATCAACAAAGTCCTAGAAATTTTTTTTACAATCGAATCTTGTAAAGACCTAAAATTTCTTTTGTACGACTAGAAAAGGCTATGGACTACCAACCAGCTAAAAAGTCCAACTCAATAGTTAAGTACTTAAGAATAATGTTACGATCTAAAAGATAAATTAATGAAACTTGAGTACCTCGAGCAGCGCAGTGGCTGAAGGATCATCAAAAATTTCAAGACTACAATCACCAAGATAGTTAACCTGCATTAGCCAAGCAAAAGGTTCAAGTTGATGAGCAAAATTAGCCTAAAAAGTAAATAACACCAGGCAAGGTGGTGTCATCTGGGTCAAGGGCTCCACTCAATGACCATGAGTAAATATTAGGACAAGAACTGCACATGAGAAAAGAGCTGACTAGACAAGTTAGTGGACGAGGACTTCACTAAATATGAGAATTGCATAGATGAAGGCAGTATTATTTCATATTTTTGCAGAATCATACAAGTATATTGAATATTAAAGGCAGAAGATTTTGAATAAGAAATTTGGCAAATATATTATAGAATTAGGGCTAACATATTTGTTTATGCAACATTTTCCTCATGGAAAGCAAGTACAAAAACATGTAAAGGATTGAATTACCCCAAATTCTGCATTGATTAAAGACTGAACAAAGTCCATTAGCTGAACTTTAGCCCATAAATGAAGATTATCTGATTTCGGAGGATGCCTCCAGGGAGCCCCAAATCGTAATCTATCTTTTGAGATTTTTCCACCGTGTGCATCAATAGCAAACTTTTGCAGGAGCAGCAATGCTTCATCCATGGCGGGATTAACCACATTTACCTGCAGTACAGAAATAGTGACAAATAAAGACCCAAAAAGCTTGACCAAACAAAAATTTGTGCTTTACATTTTGTCTGCGAAGAAAGAAACATCAACAACAAACTAAGCCTTATCCCAATAAACTAGGGGTCAGGCCAATCGGCAATGTGAATTATTTTGCTATTACGTTCAATTCAACATTAAATCTACTGAGAAAGCCAATGAATCAAATCTCTGAATCACTCGAGGCCGTGTTAATTTAGCTCTATACATAACATACCCCAACTATCTAAATCGTCATTTCCTTAATTTTATTCTCTTGGGGCCACCTCCACTT
>CAIGRN010170420.1:0-24433 GCA_903798345.1 Fraxinus anomala | reverse complement strand
CCAGGCTAATATATAAAATAAATAAATAAATGATATTACACATGAAATACAAATTTGAGCAACTTAATGGGCCGTGAAGGGACTGGGATAAAGCCCAGAGCCCAGTCCCCCCTAAATTCACCATGGCTTCTAAGTAACTTTAATAGCCAAACTTGTTTAGGTATACTTTTGAGTTACCTTTTTTTCCATTAATTTTGAGTAATAAGTAACTTATGTTCTTACAAATTCGAGCAACTTGATCACTCTTTTATCCTTGATAATTCATCGAACTTACTATATAGTTTCTTATCCAGTCATTTCTTTATCGTATTAAAATAATATAATGGACTTTCTGGTCACTTGACTGTTTTAGTCTACTTAAGAGTAACTATTTTGCCAAACACGTCTACCTATGATTACAATTTTATTCAATACATACTTAAAAAGTAAATATACATTTATTTATAAGATTTCTAAGCTTAGCCAAACATGCTCTTGAACATGTAATTCATGCCTTTGGGAAAAGTTTTCCCTGTGCTAGTCAATTTTTTTCCTTCGAATACGGTTATAGTACATCCCTGTAGCCATATTGCTTCTAACCAACCTAGAATGGCTAAGATGCGTAAGCTACGCACAGACATAAACCAGATCCACGCGACAACTTATTGACTTCTCGTGCCAATCCAACATTCCCAAGTAACCACAGTAACAGAATAAGCTTTCTAGTTTCCAAAGGATAGACATTGCATATGACCGGCTTGGAGTAGCTCATTTTTCAACTAAGAAAAAAGTGAAAAAACAACATCCAAAAAGTAACTGATCAAAATAAGGAATTTAACCTTCAAGTAGTTTGGATATTTTTCCTATCAAAGAGCTCGATATGGACCCATAACTATAGATAGATGCTCTCAACAGTAACAAATAGATATAAGTGTGCATAATATATATGCAACTTGAAAAGGAAAAGTATCTCTATCCACAGATATCATGAAACAGGGACTTGAATTCTTTCACAGGGCCCCCAGAAAAACGAAAGAAATGTTCATAGGATACTTCTAGCTCGAATAGTTCTTTCCAATCAAAGATCTTGATATGGACATATACTATAATAAATACACACATGGTTACAACAGTAATAGATAGATCAGTTTATATGATTTTAATTTAACTTGAAAAGGAAAAGAATCTCTCCATAGATTATCATGAAACACAAAACTGAATTCTTCCACCGGAAAAATGAAATAAATGTTCATAGTACCTTAGCAGGGCAGTAATTTAGGCCAGCGGATGCTTCGGCTAGCAATCGCCGATGATGCGCACTTGCTTCTGGACTTGTTGGAGAGGATTCTTCTCCATTAGAAGATGATTCCGACGGCAGTGAGCACGGGAGAAGATGTTTCATTATGTCTTTGGGCACGCAGATCTTGACTATACTGCTTTGAAACGCGGTCATCACCAGTGATATAAACCCCAACAGCATCAATTCTACGTTCACCCAAAAATCATTCACCGGTTCATAAATACAATTAATCCATCAATCATCATATTGGAAAAAGAAAGCGCAAATAACGCTTTTTATACACCTATATCAAAATTTACATTTAAGAGCACAGATTTCCGCCTGCTTATACACTTTCTAAGATAAAGTGAAAGATGAAGAGTACCTTCTTTAACTTTCAGTAAAGCTTCGAAGAGGGGCTTCTGGTTCTTCTTTTTCAAATACTACAAAAAAAATCAGTAAACTGTGAATACTTTCAGCCAAAATAGAACTGAAAAGTAAAACAAAAATCAAAACATTAAAAAAATTCAAATCGCGCAGCATTTGCAGCAAGCACGTGTGTGGTGTGCCCGTTTGTGAAAGAGAAAGAAATGCTAAAGCACCTTGCCGGCATAGTGGAGAAGGCGCTCGGCGGCGAGAGAGATGCCGACGATGACGGTACATACGGCGGCCACCACCCAAGTTGGGGTGAACTCTAACGTCGTCCCTTCCGCTTCTCCACCCCCACTCATTCTTTCAAATCCTTAAAAAATCACAAACCCACCTTACAAATGTGAAAAAGTCTTCCCTAAACAATCAAAAAACGAAAAAAAGATTCGGATTCGCCAAAAGCATATGCAAATTATCTTTCTTTATTCATGAACCCGGAGCAGTACTGTCCAGTGGCCTGGTGACAGTCTGACAGATAAAATGGCACTCAGAAACAAGAAAAGACAATTTAACGGGGAAAATGACAGCAGGAACTAGATTTGCTTGGATTTGCAATCCAAGGTAGGTGTATGAGAACAAATTTGAAGCGTCAGTCGCTCTTTGACAACAACTTTATCCTTCAATATTACAAATATGTGTGATTTTTCATTTGAGGTTTCATTAATGTAACCGTTTAAATCACATTAATTAAGGTGTGTTTGGTATGATGGATGCAAATTAAATTGTAATATTTTTTTAATTTGTTAGTTTGTTTAGATATTTGTAATAATGTTAGAAAAAACACATCGAATTCACGATGGTTATATTTCAAAATTGATAATAGACTATATTGCAAATGGTTCGAGTTAGGTATTTATACGCATGCATGAGCTTTAGTCTGGTATGAGTATGATTTGAATTGCTTTTGTTGAGAATTGTGAACATTAATTATAATTTACATGTCATTTCATTTCATAGTATTATACAATTCATTAAGGATTTCATTGTGAATTGATTTTTTTATGAAATGTGTTTGAATTAGTGATTACTTGACCATTAATGTTTTAAAGAATGTGAAATAATGTGTATTAATTTGAATCGTTGAAAGCAAATTCTTCAATTGACTCAATTATGTTGCAGAATTCTATTGTTTATCAATATTTAAAAAATGGATCAGACGTTGACCGTAAAAAGATAAATGATTAATAGCCAAATATCGAACCGAAAGTTATATTGGTAATTAAAAATAAATATATATTTAAAATTATTCGATTAAACCAACTTTAGTTTTGAGACTTTTTAACGAATTTTAATTTTAATTTGGTGAAATATATTACCGTTCTTATTTTCCACTCACTTTATGGTTATGTCAAACGCAGCCCAATGAGTCTACTTGTGATCTTCACGAAATGAACCACACCAATAATTATACAAAACGGTGCCGTATATCACGGGGTGGCCCTGTTGATGATGGATATTGATGCTTGCCCATTGCCATTGACATTTATTGCAAAAAAATTCGACTACCTGCTTTCTTGATATTTTTGATAGTGGACGTTGAAAAGTTTGAAGTCGCACTAAACTATTTCAACCTTACGTTAAATATGTGTCATCATAGCATTGCGGCAATTGTATTTATCGAAAGTTCAAAGTCACGTGAAATTTTACTAGCTTCCATCTCGCAATTTTGTAAAATAATTTATATAGAAAAATATTTATTGTACGTAACAATTTATACAACATTTTATATAATGATTAGGTGTCAAAATACAAATGGATAAGTTAATTGTTTGATGAAATTTTAATCCAATTAAATATCGCTACATCATTTGTTGATAAATAGTTATATAAATTGTTATGTACATGTAGCACAGTCCATTTATAAAAGAGAAATAATATTTGGTTCAAAGAAATGTATGAATAAGAAGTAAATAGTAATTATATTCGTGTGATTGGAATCAATATTCATTTATAAATTGGTCCCCACCCCACCCTACCCTACCCCACCCACTAACTATGCCCTTTGTTTGATTGTGATTAAATCAAATTTAAGTAAATTTTGATAAAAATGTGTTATTGAAAAGTTGTGAATTCTATAAAATATATGTAATTAAAATTAATGGCTGACTTTGATTTATATCAAAATCTGAATTTTAATTTCTACCAAACTAGTGTTATATTTATTCAATTCAATTATGCTACATATCCATCATATTTTATATCGAGTTTAACGTTATCTGGATTGACATAATTTTATATATTGATTTTAAAAATACTTTTTTCTAATCAATGACTAGATTTTCGACGCATGGGTAAAATATCATAGATGGTGTCAACCAGAGCATAATTTATATTTATTTCATTATATTAAAAGTGAAATTAAATTTAAAAAGGCAAAACATAAGTCAAGCTTTCACTTCCTAAAATCTCCTTGAGTTGAGGCTGGGTTAAAATTGAAAAAGTGGAGAGGACTTTTGTACCCAAACAGTTGTGTTGACCTTAAACAGAGTAGGCTCATTTGATCCATCATATTGGCATTGGCAATTTTTTCAAATCTCAATAATTATTTTCACAAACAAATGGTTAATAGTTTGAGCTGGCTTGTGACTTGATTTGATTGTAGATCAAGGATAGTGCAATATGTTCGTTCTCCCTTACAACATGATTGGCATTGTTTTCATGTAGAGGAAATCTGTGTAACGATGTTACGAATAAGTTTAAAATTAAGAGTGTAGATGTTGTCACGTAAAAAAGTGCAAAGAAGAGTGTAAAAGAGAGTCTGCATGTAACATGATTGGTAGATTATTATGCACTATAAATTCTATTAGCCCCAATTGCCACAACACGACATTGGAATGTCAACCTAGCTTATGAACTATTTATTTAGATCAAATATTTAAAATCAATAATTTAGTGAGGAGATATAAATATATCATCCTAGAATTTTCACGGTTGTTATATGGACTTATGGTGAATTAGTACATTTAATTATGTTAAACTCCACATCGACACATAGTGATTTTACTTAGCCTTTGTTTCATATAGATTTTATGACACTTTTTTTGTGAATATAGGGTTAAAAAGTTGGAAAATATTATAGGAGAACGTGAAAAATTATTTTTTTTTTCCCGAAAATTTGTGGTTCAAAATAAGCGTGGAAGAAAAGTGATCATCAAAGAATTAAAATGAAACAAGAGCTTAATTAAGTAGAATTGAATTTACTTGAGAGATATTTAGAGTAGTTTAGAAAAGTTAAATGGGATGCACAATATGAAATTTGCCATGAATTTGTATAATAAATAAATGGGAGGCTAAGCTGAAGTCGTGATTCCTAGCAGTTGTTCCCATTGTTTAATCTTACAAGTCAAAGTGTGAACTAGTTAATTGATTGCAATTTAATTTTAAGGTGTGTATGATTGCATTTATTTTCACGAAAAATGTCAGTTTTTCACTCAAATTCATATTTTGAAGTGTTTTGATCGCTATTTTTTTCATAAAAAATATTTTCCAACTTTTATAAATATGCATAATTTTCATTGTTTTTAAAGAAACATTTTTCTTGAAATAGTAGATTTTTGTTTTTCTCAAAATAAAGAAAACATTTTCTTTTTTAGGATATATTTTTCATGTCAATCAAACACATTCTTAGAGAATAAATTAGAATAGTTTAATCTTAAAAGTCAATATGTCAACTAGCCAATCGATTATAATCAACATAAAATGAAATAGATAAAAACTTATTACTTTTTTTGTATTTGTTCAAGTAAATTATTGGGTATCAATAATAAGCTTTGCGTGAGACGATTATGTGGACTATATAGATCCACAATAATAAACTGTTTGTGAAAACGATTTAACAGACTCTTTAGGTCCACTCACTACAAATTTGACGGTATCGTACACTTATAATTTTTAAACGTATAGTTCAAAAACTTCATATATGATAAAAGAGATTTATTTAAAAAGGGAAATTCATATATGCCAAAAATATTACATTTTCAGTGCAAAATGTATGTTTCAACTTACAACAGTGAAAGAATTCATTGGTCCAAGTCCAACAGTGTATGAATGTATACCATGATTTATAGGGCATCGCACTGGATTTCTCCCTCCCTCTCCCACAACAGTGGAAATGGAGATGCCAAACGGACCAATAAAAAAACAGAGACAACGAGCACGAACCCACGTGCATAACCCATACGTTACAATGAAACTCCGTCACAAATTAGCAAACAACAAGCAGATAATACTCATAAAACTTTCATAAATTAATTTATGACAACGATTTTCAAGAATAAAATATAATAAATTATCAGCTGCTGCGTTGGAATGTATTGTGACTGAAAAAGAAAACCATATCATAACACATTCTACTATTTATCTCTTAGTATTATACGAATCCTAGGTAGCTCACTGCAGTGGTGGTAGTCTGTCTTGTTTGTGTGTGTATATATAGAGAAAGAGGAGAGGGGAGTTTGCATTTGTGGACTTCGTTTTGCATCTAATAGAAATGGAGGAAATTGGGTTTTTGGGGATGGGAATAATGGGAAAGGCTATGTCAATGAACTTGCTTCGCCATGGATTTAAGCTCACTGTTTGGAATCGCACACTGTCTCGGGTAAATTGTTTTACAGTACTTGTGTATATAAGGGATTCTTGATCTATTTTCCCTGATAATATTTGTGTGTTCTTAAAAGTATACTTTATCAGATTCATGATATTCTTGTATGAAAATTGGGTTTTTTTCTTTATCCTTTTTTGTTTCTGTTTGGTTTTACAGATATATTCGAGTGAGCATCAGAATAAACTGATTAATATTTTGTTTTGATTATTCAGAACTATCTTTATTGCTCACAATTATTTATTAGAAGTATTTCCCTTTGAGTTTATGTTATAAGAAACAGTGATAGATTATTAGGGAGGGGAAGATTACATAATGAGGTCTAGAAGTCTCTATGTAATGCCTGATTGGAATATTTTCTCTATTTTGATTTATGGACTAATTCTTAAATTCAATTTTCATTTTTACAGATAATTTTTTTATGCGCTCTCTACAAAATAAATTCTCTACCTCCAATGATGGATTAGCTAAAGAATTATTTGTCTGATCCAAAAATTTCTTGCTCAATCCTGTTCTATTGTGTTATAACATTTCGGAGAAACAGCAACTAAAAGCGTTTTCTTTAACTCTATAGTTAGATATTAATTCGTTTAAATTTGCTTTAAATGCAAATTTAAGCAATCCCCTTCGTGTCTAAATAATTTAGCCCCTTTCTGAGAAATGATTTTATCTACCTATATGTAGTGCGATGAATTGGTGGAGCATGGAGCTACTGTAGGAGAAAGTCCTGCTGCAATAATTAAGAAATGCAAGTATACCATTGGAATGTTGTCTGATCCTGCTGCAGCCCTTTCAGTTAGTTGATAATTTCTCATCAATAATTTTTGTGAATAACCTTGTGATTTGGAGTATCTCAGTCATAATGCATGTTTTGGTCACATTTAGGTGGTTTTCGATAAAGATGGTGTTCTAGAGCAAATGGGTCCTGGAAAAGGATACATTGACATGTCAACTGTTGATGCCGAGACTTCCTCAAAAATTAGTGAGGTTAGTTTTGGCTGCTTCTACCAAGTCTTCTATTGTTTAAACTTGAATTCTTCAATGTGCTTTCTCAATATTACTTGCTCTTTTTGGATGCTAATAGAATTTACGTGAAGGTATCTATCTCCCATAACACACATGAAAATGAAGCACAACATTCATATTTACATGCATATACTTTTTGATGAAACAATTTGGCTCTGAAGATTAACTTTCCAACTTCTAGATAGATCAGATCGTGGCTATGGAGAACTATATGTGTTCTCTTTATCCTTTGAAACCTTTACATCAGTGATAATGCACTAGAGTTGTGATCATCCACAAGAAACATAATATGGCAATTGAGTCTTTTAAGATCTTTAAATCAATTGACGTCGTCGATCTCCAAGCTTCTATGGATGCGTTTTACTTATAGAAAATGCGTATTTATTATTTTGATTTTGTCTTACATATATAATTCTTGAGTTTAATCAGACGGAAACGGGAAATGGAACACGACCAAGAAACGTACATTCATGTTGGTCACTAAATACTATTATCTTCTGATGCTTTCAGGCAATCATGTCAAAGGGTGGTTATTTCCTTGAAGCTCCAGTGTCTGGTAGCAAAAAGCCTGCTGAAGATGGTCAATTGGTGATTCTTGCTGCTGGAGAAAAGGTGAATTATCTTGTTTCATTTTCATTTCCATGGTTGATGTCCTAAGGCTCGTTACAGTGAAAATCATATTCTATTGGTCAGAAGATGTAAATGAGAACTGAAAGGGATTTCATATTTTTTTTGGGTTGAGAAGCAAAAGGAATTGAAAAGAACAGTGGGGTGGACGCCTCTTTTATATGTCTGCTTTACCAGTTACAGAGCCTTTGCTTTTATACTTAATAGTTTAACTAAACAATGGAAAGAAAATACTTTGTTTCTCATGAATCACCTTTTGCTTAATGGCCCTTTCCTTCCTCCTATCAAACGCAGTGCTGTATCAGAAAGATAAAGCGAGCATCCAATGAAGCCGTATAAATTTAGCCAATGATTTTTCTCCATGTACACAGCTGCAGAACTGCTGCGGCATAAATTGGAGAATTTGAGGTCTAATTAACTGAAATTCCTTCATACCTTTATATCTGATTTGATTAGAAATGAGCGAGACATCATTTAGGCTTCCAAAGGAACCTGCAGAAGCCCTCTTTATTTGGAATTTGCACATTTGATGGCAGTTAATATCTTACCAATAAGTCATTAAATTTAGATGCATTGACTTATTTAAAATATGAATGTTTCTGTACATGAATGCAGCAACCTATAGCATTTGAATTGCTCCTCCGTTTTGGCTGGAAATGAATGTCTGTTTAATGTTCCGTGTGTTTGAAATTGCAGGCACTGTATGAAGAAGTACTGCCTGCTTTTGATGTCTTGGGGAAAAAATCCTTTTTCTTGGGACCTGTTGGGAATGGAGCGAAAATGAAACTTGTTGTCAACATGGTAATGGGCAGGTAATGATGCCTAATGCCTTCGTTATTATAACACCTTACTCTGCCACAAATTGCATCTCTTTTTCCTTAAATCAACTAATAATCAAATTATGCTTTCACATATTAACTTCACTTAAATAAAAATATCATTTTGAAAATTTTCAACTCTTTCCTTAAAAACTTTGGCCGTCTTAAAGTGGGTGATATTATATATGGAGGAAGTAACTATTCCTTCACCTACTCTACGTTTTAGAATAATGTTTCCCGGCCACTGTTACCACTCTCACCACTCCAGCCATCACCCTTATATATACAGTTTGATTTAACATAGTGAGCCAAGGTTGGCAACCAGAGGGTTCCCTCTAATTCTACATATGATTAGTGCAGTTTTCATTATATTATGGTTTGCATAGACATCCATATAACTAACTGTTTGAACTTAGTTGAATTACATAAAAAATCCAATTTTCATCTCAAAAGAGGTATTTCAGAAATTGTTTCGATGTATTGAACTGACTGATCTTGTATCACATCCTTTTTGTATTCATAACGAATAATTATGCATTCAAGTACTTTGGCTATTTGTTTTACATTTTTCAGCTTCTTGGAAGATATTACTCTGTAGTTGTCTTTCTATTTTGCAAAGAAGTAATACATAGCTAAGATGTTTAAGTGCTGTTTGGACAATATAGTGCACGAGATTTAACTTATTCTTAATATTGGCGACTTCTATGCAATCCTCGTTTCCAAATACGTTGTAGGTGTCTAATGGGCAGGCTTGATACTTCATTTACTATTTCCTACTTTGCAGTATGATGAATGCATTCTCAGAGGGTCTTGTGCTGGCCGACAAAAGTGGATTGCAATCCCAAACACTTCTTGACGTCTTGGTAAGAAAACAGACCTAGGTTCACACTATCCTTTCCAACTTCTATTGGCATTCAACTGATTTTCTGGTTGGTTCTCCCTTGCAGGACCTTGGCGCAATTGCAAATCCAATGTTCAAATTGAAGGGGCCATCTATGATCCAGAGTAGTTATTCCCCTGCCTTTCCTTTGAAGCATCAGCAGAAGGACATGAGGTTGGCTCTTGCCCTCGGGGATGAAAATGCAGTGCCAATGCCTGTTGCAGCTGCTGCTAACGAGGTACCACATTAGTTAATTCGTGCTCATTTATTTTGATGCTTCCAGTCGCTCAAACAAGCATTCGAACTTTATAGCTATTCTCATTACGGCAATCTGCACACGGACTGAGAGCACGGGAAATCACAATACACGAAACATATTCGTTTTTATTTATTATAAATTTCAATTGTTCCTTTGTGTGTAGGCATTCAAGAAAGCCAGAAGCATGGGATTGGGGGATCTGGACTTTTCAGCTGTGCACGAGACTGTAAAAGGTTCCAAAAGTTCAGTCTAATACTGCTTTTATCTGAATTGGGACCTGGAGCATTTTTGCTGCTGAAATTTCTCCATGATCGTGGAATATATATAGCATTGTGGTCATATTTGAAAGCAAAAAAAGGCGTAATTGGTATATCCGTAATTTCATTGTTAAGCGTGGAAGATTTTTCTTGAATTCCCTTTGATTTTGAGATGGTGGAAACTTTTGAGAATATTATGGTATACAGAACCAAAATATTTCAAAATAGCACAAAGAGTACAGAATATTGTGACAAATTATCCGGCATGAACCAGGCCTAAGTGCACTCATGCTGAGGCAATACGGGTATTTCGCTGTACACTAGAAAATATTTTAGCTCACGAACTTTTCCCACTGATTTAAAAGTGTCAAAAATGTGTCGACTCATTCAGGCCGTGATGACTTGCATTTGATTCCCTAAAGTCCCTGTTCCAGAAATTGTGAGAAGAAATCACTCAAGAAAAATGAATTGTAAAGAACCCTGTTTAGATTTGAAGTATCAGCTATAACGTTATAGCAAACAACTGTACGTCTACATTTCACTTCAACACTGAGGTTGATTCTCGTGTTTAGCAGCAAACCACATGAGAAGTGTTGCAATCTTACATAACACTCCATATTAAATTCTCATATTGTATGAACAGAATAACAGTGTCACTCTACGTAAGTAGGAGAAACTATATCTTTCCACATTCGACTCCAGTATTTGTACTGAGAGTTAGAACTGAAGGAGCTCGATAATCTCAATCTGCGGATCTCTACCATTATCACTACTTCAACTTGGGTTTGAAAATGCTCTCCTTGTAGTACTTGAGTTCTGATATGCTTTCCTTGATGTCATCCAGAGCCCTGTGTTTGTTTTCTTTCTGAGGAGCCTTTTTGTTATCTAGTCATATTAAAAAATGAAGGAGCTTCAGAAATTCGCTAGAGCTACAGCATGTTTCATTACAGTTAGAAGTAAGTAAAAGTCGTGTTTAGATAACTCTTTGTTTTCATATCAATTCGGATGTTACTTTTTCAAGTTAATGTAAAAACACAATGGAATAATTTTGAAAGTACATCTTATCTTAATTTCAAAACAAGCAACTTATTTATTTTTGAACTTGCTTATTTACATCTAACCTTTTAAGCTAAGCTAAACACCTCCTTAATGTCGTTAAGATGAATGTTGTGTGGGAGCAAAATGAAGTGTAATATTCCAATGTTTTTTATCATAACATATCCTCAAAAACAAAGCCTGTTGGTCAAATATTTAGCCAGTTACACGATGTGTAAAAGCCTAAAGAGTGATATAATAACGAACAAAATTCACTAATTCATCAGCCTGAATGGAATTGGAGCAGAATCATTACCTCTTGGGTACCAGCGGAGACATAATGCCTTGACACTGCTGACATCAACAAGTATATGAGAGAATAGTCCAGCCAAATCCGGCATGTACTTCTGCCAACCGAAAAGTTTATGTTAATAATATGACAAGTATCATGCTTTACAGCAAGCAAAATCCGAAGTTCAAAAGAAAGGATAGAAACACAACTATTTGATATTTCTCCAGTGAAATCTATATCTAAACTTATTTCTAGTCTTACCCATGGGGCACAAAAAGAAAATCTTTAGCCAAAATGAAAATTCTATGTAGGGAAATAATGTGAATTTTATAGAAGGTCCAAGAAACAACTAAAAGTTTAGAAATGTTTGTAAATCATACATTTATAGTGCTGATATTGTGGTTACATTCTTGGTACCCCACAGTTTTTACTCCATATTTTGCCCTCGTCTGTAAGTTTAAGCAATTGGGGCACACCTCATATTTGCGTGTTAATTATTATTTTTTTAGTCAAAAACAAATTATAACATTGAACTAAGGCCTTTCTTTATCTTTATTGATAAAAATCACCTTTTCTTCTTCTTCTTCTTCTTTTTTTTTCATATTACTGAACTAATAAAATTCCAAATTTTACATAGATTCAGAAAATTTCATCTGCAAAGAAACAAAATCTTTTCAAATATTGTAATGAAATGTAAAGTTTTCCTTACCTTCAGAAATAAAAGATCAACATAGACTGAATTTCCTGCAAGAAGAGGTGTATATGTGCCGACATGTCTCTTCACAAACTCTACAACCTACAAAGATTTAAGCATTTGAACTTTGACACCGACAAGTGCAGTGAAAGATTTGATTGTGGACCACACCTTGATACCACTAATGTCAAACTTTTATCTGTCCACCGTGGAACATGCGTGCCACCATTGAGCAGTGGTCACGGTATAACTCGTGAAAATTATAAACATTTAACAGAAGGAAAAGAAAACAAGGTATAGTTAGCACTAACAGCATGGGTCACATAGCCTTGTTCCACTGAAAAGTATCACTTGGTGTAAATCAATCAGTATTTTGAAAAAGGAAAATACTTTTTGACTCATTGAATGCTGAAAGTGGGTTTTTGATCATGTCATAAATACAATGTATTTTTCATCAGATAAGTTATGTTAAAATTTCAAGAATGTAAAAGTTATGTTGTAAATAAAAACATGCAACCTAATTCAAATATACACATGTGCATGTATCAGTTTATGCAATAACATTATGATAAAGAAAAATACAGTTGCTATTAGTATGAAATATCATTTCTTGGAAGGACACACTTTCCCCTTTGTAAAACCAAAGCATAAGCCTCATCAGCAAGTGTATGTTACTATAAATTTATAGGATAGATTTCAGGTCAAATCTCTTAGTTTATCTAGTTTTTGTCTGCTCTTGAAACTTTTCCAGGAGTTAACCGCTTTACATGATATTACAATTATAATCTCACAAGGAGGGTACCCAGCAGTTGGTGGTTTACTGTCATATAGAGATTCATTTGGGAAGATATGAACTTATTATTTTCATTCTGAAAGCAATATATATAATTATTTGGTGGCATTCCTTTTAAGGAGGATTTAGACTATTGTGTAATTGAATCATGAAAATTTATATTCTTGTGTTTTTCTCCCTATTCAAACTGTCAAATCAAATCTGTATCTACACAAAATAGTGATAATTAATGAAGAAAACTTGTGCATACAGATATTACCGGATGAACAAATTTTAGTTTTTACAGATTGCTAAAGCTACCTTCAGGTCACAGAAGATGGAAAGTTTTGAAGTTCATGTTGTCATACGCATGTGTGGGAAAATGATACGTTATCCGAGAAAAACAAAGAGTCCTATCACGCCTGCTCAGTTGACAGGTCGGCAAGAAACAAAAATTCCTTTAGAAGATTAACATGCACAAAACCACACAAAAAAAGTATCAAAAAGTGAATAGTGCCTTAATTCAGCTTTAATTCTTCAAATAAATACTTTTCCTCGTGACACGGGTGTTAAGCAGTTCATTGGAATAAAAAGGCTGCAATTACCTGCTTTTCAGCTTCTTCTTCACTGATTGTACTCTGAAGCACTTTCTCTGTCAAACCTAAGTACCAATAGTAGTTTGTGACAGGTGAGTATACAGAAAATGCAACAAAATGTATCTTTCAGAACCAGGAGACAATGACAATGTTCTGGCAATAAAAAATGACAATAGAAGGTGACTATACTTGTAAAACTGCTTACCACTTTCTCCATGATGTTGTTGACACCATTCTCCCATCTTATCAAGGCATTCCTTTGATTGATGAATAACCAAGTCGGGACCCTATAAAAGAAACAAGGAAATTTTCTCAATTAAGAAAGGGAGGGAATCAATGGCCATTGGTAATGGAAAGACCCAATATATCGAATAAAAGGGAGTAAAAAAGGTAGTCAGGATTCAGATGAATTTAATTTGATTTAAACCATTGAAAAACAGCTAAACTTCCAGCCACAGAAGATGGGAAAACATATAACAGGAATGCAAAATTCAGAAAAAGCAAACAAAAGATAGCACAATATAATGAGAAGAAAATATGACTACAGAAAAAATTCCAGCAAGAAAGGATGAAGTTACCTCAATTAACTTGGTTAAATTGCCATCTGTAATTATACAAGCAATTTCTAATATTCTATCAACTTCAATATTCAAACCTGCAAAAAAGAAACAAAGAGAAAGATCTTACACAATTATAACATTTCTTCTAATAAGTCACAATTTAAGCAATTGTTTTTCTGCCATTTGTCATGAAGAATGCATTGGCCCATAGAGAATTAAAGTAAACTAAGCAAAAAAAGGATTTTTTTCTATGCTGTCTATCTTGGTTTTCTTTTACCCAGAGCAAGGAAAAAAAAAGACGAAAACACAAATCTAAAAGCAAGAAAGTTTTCAGCACTCCTGAATCAAAAGATTAATTAGTCTGTATTAAGGTAAAGGATACAAGAAATCAAATTAAAAATCAAATTATATTAACGTTCACAAGGCTCTTTAATTGAGAACAATGAGGCTACGAGGATTGAACTTTTAAGTCATGAATTATATAATTTGTTAATTGAAAAGAGAAAATGAAATATATACTAGCCAATTGAATACGATATCTTCAATTCAATCTCAAATTCAAAAAGAAAGACGTGACAAAGCACTACATTACCGTGAAAATGGACTATTGATAGAAAAGGAAAACTATATGCTTAGCAGAAATAACCAGCAGATGACATCACAATATTCCATTCCATTCCGTTTCTTTTTCTTTATTTTAAATTGAACCTAAGGGAGATTAACTGTGAAGTAATGCAAAGCTTTAATTGATTATACAGAAGTATCTTACTTAGGCTTAATGAAAGAAGAAATTATAGAGCCAATCATCCTCTAGTGAATCTACTACAAGCTTTTAATAACAATCACTCACTCCCGTAGCTGTCAGGGAAAAATGTATCACAGGGGCGATCACTTAAGAAAAGAATGTTGGAGAAGACTAACGTCGGCAAGAGAAGGCTCTTAGAAGAAGAGATGAAGCACAATAATGCATACAAACTAAAGAAACTGAGCATCATTCAGTTTCTTCTTTTTCAGGGGGATGTCACATCACGGTCATGGAACCTACTTACAGAATAGACAAGGCAGGTTGAAAGTGAACGGTTCTCCCACTAACACAAGGACATGGCATATTTACATGAAAGTCAAAGTGTGGTGTGTAGGAAAATAACAGTGGAAGGAACAAGTGAAGCAGGCAGGTCATTGAAAACCAAACCTGGAGTAAGTAACGAAAAATGAGTATATATTTGAACCACTTTTATGTTTATCAACACTCGGGAATCAAACAGCTGCTAGGACAAAAACGAACTCTTGGTCTTTGTTTTAAGAAAGGAGTTTCAGCACCATTCGTGCTCCATAATGAAGAGAACTTAGTTTTTGTTATGGGATAAGAAATGTGAATCGGCCAGCAAATGTGACAGAATTGCAGAAGCACCTAGACAACCAAGCTACATTAATGGATGAGAACTCCTCATAACAGCCCAAATTCAAATCAGCATATGAAACATTCCAACAAACAACAAAGTAGGACTCCTTTTCAAAACACATTTTATATTCTAGTAGGGACAGCCTGCCCCAATCTTTGGGCATACTCTATCAACATTTATACGGAACTACCATTACATAGTTGGTGATCCATGATATTCAGAATACTAATATTCATTTCAACAGCCCGAAGATCAAATACTTGCCAGTCATTTCAAGGTCAATCCACACAAGTGGCAACCTGTACTCTTCTCGAATCAGTTCTGAGCTCTGTTCACCCTTGTTCTCATTTTTTGATGAGGTTCCATCTCCTGAGTTGTTGTCTTTTATCTTACCATTATCTGCATCATAGGAATACTTTTTTTGATAAACCATGCAAAAAGATAAAATACTATATTTGCCCATAGGTATTCAGAAATGGTTGAATGTTATAGTTTCATCATCACGATACTATTTAGATTTTAATTAGCCTTAAAACTTGAAGAAAAAAAATTAGATTTATTCTTCAAGTAGTAAGCAACGGATCTTTCACCTCACATTCTAAAAATAAGGGAACAATAGAGAAGACTCCAGTATCTTTAAAATAAAAATCACTGCAGACCTTGTTCCTTTACTCTTTCACCATCACCATCAGCAGCTGTGGCAATCATAGTATGTTCCTTAGCATCTTCCACATCCAGCTCAAGCAATGAGAAGGCATTTGACAGCTCATCCATTTCTTCTAGAAAGATGCTACTCTTTGTTCATTAAGCTCCTGGAGGACTTACTAACAAAAGCCTCAGCATGTGTGGTAGTCTGTTGGGGTAAATATAAAGAAATAAAAGCATTACTCCTGTTTAACTTAGTGGAATGATAACAATGCTGAAACTTACGAATTCAAGACCAATTACTAAGCTTAAATATTGCAAATACCATTTACTTTACATCAGAAAAAGACCAAGCGGATGAAGATGTATCATATATAAATATTCACCCACTTCCTTCCCCAGTCTCTCCATACACTATGTAATAGCTTAATCTCTTTATATACTTGATAATCCACTGTAGTGTGCTTGCACGTGTTGCTTGTATAGTTCCTCCAACTTTTATTTACTATAATTTGTTTTTATCAAAATTAAGAAAATTTCATTTCCTCAATTTGGTTAGTCTTGGTAAGCAAAGTATAAATAAACACAGTTTAAAAATGGAGTATAGATTAGATAAATAAATTATTCAAAGTGAACATTTATCAAAAAGGAGCCAATTCTTTCTCAAAAAGTCAAAGTGGGGGCGCCTTTGAGGCTTGAGGAAGCAAAAAGGGATTACATGTTACATGCTTTGATTCTTCTTTTCTTTCTTCCTTAATATTTCTGTTTCCATTGTATAGGTTTTGTTCAAAATCTCGATTGTTAATTGGCTTTGATACATATTTTAGATTTACAAGGTGTCAGAAACACTCAGCAGCTGGCAAAACTCAGTCCTCACAATAGCATATAATTATGTTTATTAGCTAATAATATTGTGTGAAGCATATAGTTCATCAGTATTTATTGGGAACCAAGATTAGTTTGTTGTTGGTGTTGTATGTAGTCGTCAACAATAAACAACAAGAATGATGCCAAGAAACAAAATTAAGTGTAAATGCAAATCAAGACATTCCATCTCATGCTCCAACTGCAAGTATAAATCAAAAAAATAGTCTAGTTTAAGAATGTGGCTCTCATTACTTTCTCCAATAGCTTGCATTGAACAAGTACTGCAAATCATTCCCTACACCGGTGCTAAATTGTGGACCACACAGGAGGTAGACGACTGGGAGCTGGATTCCCGGTAACAAATAAAATATAGCAGAGGACTGAGTTAGCGAGCAGGATTTGTTTGGTTCGTCTATTTAGATGTACACGAATTCTAGCTTGAGTAATAGCTTGTTTATAACCTTACAATAATGCTTTTTATTTTTATTTTTCAAACATATTTAAATATTCAGGTCTATGAAAAATATGTATACATAAGTTATATCAGTAAATTTCCAGAGACATTGGGCTTCTCGTTAACGCGACAATTGCAAAAACAATTGATATTGGGGAAATTGAGTGGAATGGCCATCAAACGGACTACTTTGGAATCATACTTTTTCTATCCGACACAAGCTCCAGTTTTTTTCTCACATGCAATCCCCACTTGCAAGTGGAAATGCGAGTTAAACATGGTGCTAAAAGGGCACTGTTAAGAAAGAAGAACAATGTGCAAAGATAGCAACCATTAATAAGGTGAAACCATATCAGCTCGGAAAACAGTAAATTTTAGACTTGGATAAACTCCAATTATTTAAACTCTTAAACATTTACTTAACTGCTTCGTGTAATAAATCAATAATTTGGACCCAATTCCAACTCAAGCTCGAGTGAACTACCACATATTTCTGCACAGTTTAGCTACGTCGAACACAGTTCATATTGATGTCCGATTCACCCCAATATTCAGAATTCACCAGCTAAATGATTGGAAATCATTATAAACTAGAATACTGAATAGCAATTAATAAATTCATAGAATCATCAACAGTACAAATGAACTCGTAAAGAGAGAGGGAGAGTGACTGACCAGTGCCGTTGAGGTTTTCAACCGAAGAGGAAACTTTGATTGCAAGACTGAGAATCGAAAATTCCGACGCGATCTATAAAGTTGTTATCGATTTTCAAATTTCCTTCACTTTAATCTTTTTTAAAGTGGAATTTGTTTTGTGTAAAAAAAAAAAAGAATTATAAGAATTGAATTGCTTTAAAAAAAAATTTAATGAGAATTGTAATTAATTGTGTTTGATTAGTATAATTTTTCATCGATTTTATTTTACAAGAAAATCTTCAATAAAAGTGAAAAATATTTTTATCATTATATCTAAAAAAAATTTCAATTGCTTAAAAAAAAAAATAATGGAGTGGGAATTGAGCCAAAGGTGAAAATTTTTTTCCATGAAAAATAAAGTATATCAAACAAGGCAAAAGTGGAAGTTGAAATTTATTTTCCATTTTTCATGGAAAATAATAGTCCATCAAACAGGCCATAACTAGAATACTCATTGACCCAAAATACCGTCGTGGTCAACACTTGACACGCTAAAGTATAATTTTCCTAAAGGTTTTGTGTTGTTTTCGTGAAATCACTTCTCTCGTTAAAACTTAAGGTGGATAATGTGAAAGATTTGAAAATGTAATTCAATTGAGATAATTGTTACTTAAAATTTTGCATTTTGACAAAAAATTACGAATCTAAGAAAATTAAACTCTTCTTACAAATGACATGATAAATAAAAAAAATTGACCAAACTTGATGTCTATATTTTGTAAACAACGAAACTTGATATCTTTATCTGGTTTTAAGACAAACTTCAACTCGAAAGAATGGATTCCAACTAATAAATAAAAATAACGCAAGTGTACATTATTTTTGACATCACTCATGTTTTCAAAAAATTATAAACGTGAAAAATATTTTTTTTTAACTGTGATGTCACGTGATATAATATAAATAATGATGTAAATGATAATATACATATAGACAAATAATATGTATTGCTTATACAAATAATAATATTTTTAAATTTTTAATGAGAAGGAAAAAATAATATCTCAACGATTCCAATCTATTCCACGTCGGTTTATTGTATCCTCGTATTCAAACAACCACGAGAGAAGCGGCACGTGATATTGTCTCAGAAAACGGGCCGGGTCAAATCACAGACGGGTGGGTTTTGGGGTTTTTGGTATTTGGGGCAAAGGGTTTTTCTCCTTCGCACTCGCCTCTCTCTCTACTGCAACACAGCCGCTCAAGAAGAAGAAGAAATCACTCTTCTTCTTCTTCTTTTACTCTTCTACTCCGTAACCGTCGAATTTCCAACCGAAAATGGCTACACTTATCAATCCGCCTACTACTGCAACAGCTTCACCGGCGGCCGGTTCTAGTCCGGCAGCGGCTGAACCGCAGAAAGTCGATTACATGAACCTTCCTTGTCCTATTCCCTATGAGGAGATTCACCGCGAAGCTCTTAGTTCGTGCATTTTCTTTTAATCTTAATTTTAAATGCTGTATTTTTTTATCTCAGCTTTAGATTTTATTTTCGCGACTTTCCCACCCGTTCTGGATTTATTGTCTCTACGTGATGCTGAGGAGTAATATATAGTTTGGATTAATTCTCCCTTTGCATTAAATCATAACTAATTGGAATGTCAAGCCTGTGTAATGATTCATTTCATTCTGGTCCACGGGCTTAGTTGGAATCATGTATTACAGTGAGCAAATACCAGGGAAAACATTTTTATCGGTTTGGCTCGAAAGGAGAACCCTGGGTAAAGGTGTATTCATAAATATGTATGTAAAACACTTCCTCGTAGAAATAAATAAGGTATAATGGAGTTGCTTATTTTTCTTCTGCTAATGAACCAAGTATTTTCCATGCAGCTAAGAATAAATGGTAACTTGAAAATATACTGAGTAAAGCTGTAGTGGGGAATGAATTGCTTAAATAAGCAAAGAGAAGCTAACTCTCAATTACGTAAAGGATTGTTGTTCTAGAGAGATTATTTGCCTCATGGACCTGTAATGTGTTGGCTCCTCTTGTAAGAGAGCTGACATTTTATGCATACGTCTTTTAAACACAACATAAGTTGTTGCTCTTGGCACATGAGCTCTGTGAATATGCTTTGTATTCTCCAGTTCTAGAGATCTATTTGTTGTTGGGGTGTGATTAAGGAGTCTTAAAGTGATAGGATGGGCTTGGGAATTTACCAGTACCATCTTCTGGATCTCAATATAATATTTTAAATATGAACTCTCCTTTCATAACCAAGAGAGGTTGATAGGTATATAAAGGTTATTAATGCCACTGCATTGATTTTATAGAAGTATCAGTGAATGGTTCTGTATGTTCCTTGCGAACGTGAATGTGATGTTTACTCAATTTTGCTTAAACTATGCTTATGCTGGTGAAATTCCTAATATAGAGGATACTGAAAATGCCAGGAAGAACTGAATATGGATATACTTTAGTTTTTGATACATAAATGAAGAAAATGCTAATCAAATTGTCATCCTGTCAGAGGAGTTAAAAGTACAGCGATGGCTTTATAACTTAGGCATCATCAGATATTAACCTTCTAGCTAGTCTGGAAACCCTTAGTTTATAATGAACTATTCCTTGAGTTTCAAAAGTTATTATAATACTGCTAACGATTTAAATGAATAGTTTGAATTTTGATTCATATAGATTCTATTGGTGAAATGCTAATTGTCTTGGATGTAATTGGCAGTGTCACTCAAGCCAGAACTTTTTGAAGGGATGCGCTTTGATTTTACTAAAGGGCTCAATCAGAAATTTTCATTGAGTCACAGGTATTTTTCCTGCTACTATATTATCGTTTTTACCTGTACTTGAGTTCCTTTTTTATTCTAATTCTTTTTGGGTGGGGTCTCCTTATCCTTATCTTAATGATTATCGGACATGCCTTTTGACTGTTCATCAGTGTGATGATGGGCCCTACAGAAATTCCTTCTCAGTCATCTGAAACAATTAAAATTCCCACTGCTCACTATGAGTTTGGCGCTAACTTCATAGACCCAAAGGTTTTTATGTTTTCCCTTAAACTATTCATTTGCATTTACTGAAACATGTGGCTTTATTAATACATGGGGCTTTTTATTTGGCAGTTGATGCTTTTTGGGAGGGTATTGACAGATGGGAGAGTGAATGCAAGATTGAAGTGTGATTTGTCCGAGAATCTTACTATGAAGGGCAATGCTCAAGTACAATCTATTTGTCAATTACTCAATGATCCTTTTCCCATTACAATTGTTTAAAAGCTGGTGATCAGTGTTCGTTTTTTCTGTAGCTTACGCATGAGCCACATATGTCGCATGGCATGGTCAATTTTGATTATAAGGTTAGTTTTTTAACTTCTTCAAAAGTTATAGCAGGTGGTTGTTTGGATGCAGTTCAGAAATTTATGTATTTATTGTGCAACCTTGTGTCTACATATAAAGTAATGCACTTCTATATGGGTATGTCCATATGGCATGCAACATCATACACGACATATAGTGGCCAACAACTGATGCCAGTATAACATTTTGAGTGACAAGTTAGGAGCTAATTGTGTCCCCATTTTAACTTATGTACAGGGATCGGATTATAGGACTCAACTTCAAGTAGGAAATGGAGCCTTATTTGGTGCAAGTTACATACAGGTAAATGATCTCAAACTTATTTTCAAAGGTTCATTTTCGATCACTTGTACATGCACTAGGCATCTGGAGATTCTATTTATGGAAATACATACTTTATTAGCTTTTCAGTGTTTATAATTACAATTTAGAGACCTCTATGACCTGCTGTGTGAATGAAATTTTTTCGAGAGATTGAATGGCACTGAGCATTCAGTTGAAGCAGACAACATGTTTGCGTAAGCATCTGGGCTCCTTTCCCTCTAGTCCACAAGGATTGATGCCACATTCCAGGACTATGGAAGCCTGTTTTATGAAACTCGCCATGCTTTGAGAGAAATAAGTGAATTCCAACGATCTCGGGGTTGTAATGCATAGTATTAGAGCAACTTGGATGAAAATGGTGAAGTGCTGCGGGAATTCTACAGTGTTCTATGCACTGGCTTGTCTCCTCGATCAAGGGACCGGAACCTGATTTTTCAAATGTAAATAACGTTGTGAGCTTGTTTTGAAGCGCTTCTGTTTCATACATTACTAATTGAATGTAGAGAAGAAAGTTTGTTATTGGTAGTAACTTCATTATCATGCTAAATATTTGTTGACACTTCTGATCAAATGCTATATTTGTACCCTGGGTAATGTTGTTTATCAATATGTAAGCATTTGTATTGTCATCTTCAGATTTTAGTTTTAATCACAATTATTTTGTAGGTTTGCTTTATGTCTTATTTTGTTAGCTAAGCAAATTTTTATTATATTTGCCACTTGTGACAAACCATCTCTGCATGTCACTCATTTTTTTCATTCCAGTAGTTTTGAATAATGGTGGAGCTTTTGTATTTGATAAATAGAAGGCAGTCCAGTCATCTTAATGTAATTGTTGTACACTTGCAGAGTGTGAGCCCTCACTTGTCATTGGGTGGTGAGGTCTTCTGGGCTGGTCAACATCGAAAGTCTGGCATTGGATATGCTGCCCGCTATAACACAGACAAGATGGTAAAATTTTCTTCACTTTCGATATGAGACATGCCCTAAATTTGATGTTTATACCTAATCTCAATTAGTTGGTATTCTCTTTTGTTGCAAATATAGTTTTCATTTTCTTTTTAGTTGCACATTCAAAGGGGAAAAAGTTTCTGTTTGGATTTTTTTCTTACCATTAAAAAATTTCAATTTTGATGCGCATGTTTTTGTTTCTCCCTAGTTGAACAGTTTCTGACGTGTAATTGTATTTGTTGTTTGACTTGCAGGTGGCAACTGGACAAGTTGCTAGCACTGGGATGGTTGCTCTAAGCTATGTTCAGAAAGTATCTGAAAAGGTGAAACGTTAGCAGTTTGTAAGATATTATGTAGTTTGGTACTTGTAATTTCCATTTTTGTCTCTTATAGGTTCTTGGGTTGGTCTCTTCATGTAGGTTTCTCTAGCTTCAGACTTCATGTACAACTACATGTCTCGAGACGTTACAGCTAGCTTTGGTTATGATTACATCCTTAGGCAGGTAACTTCCAATCTGCACGTTTTATAGAGTTCCATACCTTTTATTCAGTTTATCATCACTCATCTTTAGTTTTTGTGATCTGACATGTTGTCAATGAGCCAGTCATATGGTCAGATAATGTAAAATAGAGCATTGATGTAATTTGATAAGAATTCTCGTCCAATTACATATGACATAGTCAAATGTAAAAATGTGAAAGTTAATCTCCACTCTGTTTATTGTTGTTAGAAATCTTGGAATCTTCCATTCTGATGGATTATTTTTATCTGTAAGCGTATTTATTAATACCCTATCCTTTTGTACACGTAAGATCATCTTCATCCATGCATTTCATTGTGGTCGGAAAATATTATTACTTTGTTATGTACGTGGACACGATTTTCCGCAAGGAGATTCAATTGCTTCCATACTACTAGACATCATTTCATCATGCATTTGAAATTTATCAATCCTAATTGTCTAGAACAGTTCTTTGATATCAACTTAGTCTGAGTCCTCATGTATGATCGACTATTCTCATTTAATCTGACAGTGTCGTCTAAGAGGAAAGATTGATTCTAATGGCTGTGTGGCTGCTCTTCTGGAAGAGCGATTAAACATGGGTCTTAATTTTATTCTTTCTGCNGCGATTAAACATGGGTCTTAATTTTATTCTTTCTGCTGAGGTAAGGATCAACTTATTAAAAGATACTGTTTTATTTTAATCATAGCACTGAAGAAAACTGTATCCCCTTTTATCCCTTTTTATTTTTCAAAAAGTGGAAGTGAACACTTGTATAATAGGTAGTCATCAATTGGAAGCAGGCAACATGGTGACTAACGTTTTGCATACCTGTCCCTTTATCTTACCTTAAGAAGAAAAAGGGTGTCTTTGTACAACCAATCCTTTCCTTTGCTCTCTCTGCACTTCGGCATCCTTTTATGTATAGGTCAATTCCTGCCATTCCAATAGTCCAGAAGTGATACTGGGTCCTTTAGATAATTAGGCCATGTGCAGAAGTACATGCTACGTCACATTTGTAGGTTATTTACCTGAGAGGGAGTTGCTTGATCCCTCCTTACACTGTAGATGATATTGTGCCACGAGCCTGAAGAGTGTATTTTTCTGATATCAAGTTCTCATAATCTTTTGTTTTGCGTACAACGATTATGTCCTGCAGATAGATCATCGGAAG
>CAIGRN010170419.1:0-12930 GCA_903798345.1 Fraxinus anomala | reverse complement strand
AAAAAATCAAGCAGAGCCATGGGCAACGATGTTCACAATGTCACCATCTCCAAGCCGTACCACCGTCGCTACCACGAAAACCATGATCCACAGAAAATCGTCGAAGAAACGCCAAAATCGGAGAAGATTTTAGATCGCCGCCCTTGCACTTCCGTGCACGGAGGCTCCGATCTCTTCATTATACAGCGCGTTGCTACTTAAGTGGTGGCAACTATGCAGTTCCCATGGTGGGTGCTCCGACGACGACGACGACAACGTCTAACAGAGAGAAAGGCATGAGAAGGAAATGAAGAAGATGGGGAAGGAGAGTGAAAAGAATGAAATAAAATTAGGGTTTTTAATTGAATTCGATGAAAACATTTAATATATAATTATAATACCTGATTTTTGATTAAATAAAGTTGAGATTTGATTTTTGAATTTGAAAACTTAAACGCCAGATTCTTTGTAATTTCCTCAAATAAAAGTCCAAATAGCCAAACTTGTGTCAATTCTCATCATTCTTCTTCAATTCTTTCATCCATTGTTCCACTTGCACCCATCAATCGAGATTGCACTCCCTCGCTAGGTGATGGCTCCGCCACTGCATACACTTTTCTAAAATACTCATTGAATTAGAATCTAGTTCTTAAAGACTTGATTTTAAGACAAACAATGGGCGATGAAACTTTAAAAGACAAAAAAATATTACTTCTTAAGAGCTTACATGTAAGTGTTTTTTTAAAAAGAACTACGAGACAATTTCAAAATGAAGTAAAACCATCCAAATATAAGATTTTACAAATATATTTCTACGAGTTCCATGCGAAATTATTTTGTACATTTTGTACTATTATGTGAAATTATATAACTCGTATTTTCTCAATTTGGGATTAGACGGATTATTAGTGCAACTAAAAACATAATCACAACTTCGTTGTAAGTAATTTTTTATCTTTAGTGGCATCTATGTTTCTAAATTTCAAGTATCTGTATCATTTAATTATAAATAATTTTGGACTGAATTTAACCAAAATCAATCAAAATAATCCAACCATTCAATCAAAATTTTCACCTTCCATTTTATTACAATAATTGAAATTTTTTTCTTATTTCCACCTCTTCAAATTTCAAATGGACTAAGCTGCAGAATTAAAAAAAAACACACAATTTTTTTTTTTGTGAGGTCATTGACCCACATGACCCTACTGCTGGTTCAATTAATGACATAGTTTCACCTATAGCTCGAGAAAGTTGAAATTATATTGTATAAGAAAACAAAGGAAATAATGCTAACAGAGAGAATGCTTGCTGAAAGGATATTTTGTATATTCACTTTTCTGTTTCTTTTATAAAGAATTCTACCACATATATAACTATACAATGCTATGTTAAAAATAAAGAATTTGTTACAATTGTTACAGGCAAAATACACACGGCAGCCTCAAGCATGTGCTCCAACAGAATGCAGGTAAACATGCTGGTAACGCTCAGCTTCCAGATTTCTTTTCCTTCTAGATGCTTCTCTCCATGTTGGATGCTGATATCACTCATCATCATGACTGTATGGACACATCATTGGCCAGTTGTTTGGGTCGATCTTCATCACTTAACAGGCTTCCGTAAGATGGAGAGTAGATATCAACTACTCCCATCTTGTTCATGTGTGAGTAAAGACTAGAGGAGTTCAAAGCCTTGGTTAACATGTCTGCCACTTGAGAATTAGTAGGGACATACTCAGTAGTGATGCTTCCACTTTGTATCTTGTCTCGAACGAGGTGTCAGTCAATCTCTACGTGCTTGGTTCTTTCATGGAAAACAGGATTGGTGGCAATATAGATGGTAGACTTGTTATCGTAATATAATCTTGCTGGTTGGCTGTGTTTAATCTGTAAAGCTTCAAGTATGAATCTCATCCATGTTAATTCACTACATACTTGTGCCATTGCTATGTACTCAGCTTCAGAGGATGATCTTGAAACCACACCTTGCTTTTTTGATTTCCATGACACTAATGATGATCCTATGAAAACACAATAACATGCACAGATCTCCTAGTGTCTAGACAAGCTCCCCAATCTGAATCTGAATAACCCTTTAGCTGGAGTTCTGATATAGAAGAATAAACTAGTCCCTAACCTAGCGCCTTCTTGAGACATCTTAATACTTTGTGTGCTGCATGNGCACAGATCTCCTAGTGTCTAGACAAGCTCCCCAATCTGAATCTGAATAACCCTTTAGCTGGAGTTCTGATATAGAAGAATAAACTAGTCCCTAACCTAGCGCCTTCTTGAGACATCTTAATACTTTGTGTGCTGCATGAAGATGTGGCACTCTTGGCTTGTCCATGTATTGACTCAATAACTGAATTGAGTAAGATAAATTTGGTCTTGTTATAGTTAGGTACATCAGTCGCCCTATCAACCTTATGTAGATGGAAGGATCAGCAATTAAATCCCCTGTGTCTTTGGCCAGCTTAATAATTTGATCAAGTGGTATCTTGGATGGTGCCCAAGTCTCTTAAAATATCCAAAGCATATTTTCTTTGACAAATGTATATTCCACGTCCTGATCTTGCTACCTCAATCCCTAAAAAATACTTCAGCTTTCCCAAATTTTTGATCTTAAACTTTGCATCAAGAGCAGCCTTCAGGTTGTTGATGGTATCCATACAATTTCCTGCTAAGATAACATCATCAACATACACTGGAATAGCCGTAAATGAGTCTTGAGTAGTTTTAGTGAATAGACTATAATCTGCTCTTGATTGAATGAAACCATGTTGGATGATAAAACCAAATAACTTTGAGTACAATTGTCGTGAGGCCTGCTTAAGTCTATATATACTTTTGCGAAGTTTGCAAACTTTTGAACTCCCATTACTAGCATATCCAGGTGGTAGTTGCATATAAACTTCCTCATCCAAATCCCCGTGTAGAAAGGCATTATTAACATCTAATTGATACAAGAACCATCCCTTTATAGCTACAAAGGCAAGCAAACTTCTAACAGTGACAAGTTTTGCCACTGGAGAAAACGTTTCATGATAATCTTGACCTTCTAGTTGTGTGTACCCCTTTACAACTAGTCTAGCTTTGTATCTTTCAATACTTTCGTCAGCATTAAAATTTATTTTATATACCCATTTACACCCTATTGCCTCTTTATCAGGTGGCAAATCAACAATAAACCATGTATCATTTAATTCAAGTACATCAACCTCAGCTCTCATGGCCTCACACCATTCAAGGTAGTTGACAGCTTCTTGATAATTTTTGGGTTCAGTTTGCGAAGTTATGGAAGTGACAAAGGCTTTATGAGGGATAGACAACTTATCATATGACATGCTAGCACTAAGAGGATAAGGAGTACCAGAATGAATTGAACATTTTGCCTTGTCCAAGTTCTGAAATGGAATGAATGAAGTGGCCTGTTGACATATAAATTCTTGCAGATGCAGGAGAGCTTTCCTGATTCTGGTAGATTTTCTTGGTAAATGAGGAGTGCTTTGATCTGTCTCTATGTCTGTGATATGTAAATCTTTCTATTGCATGGTTTGATCAGTTTGAGGATCTGTTGGACCAATGTCCTCGATGTCTTTTATAGGACTAGAATCAGGTGAAGGTTGGCTGTTGAATTCTATGGATTCTAGATATGTGTAATTGTCTGGAGTAGACGTAAGAAGGTTTTGAGAAAAGCACAAATCAGTGGGATTTTGCATATCATTAAGCTCTGTAGTTTCTTTAAAAGGGAATAAGATTTCATGAAAACTACATTTCTAGATAAGAAAACTTTCTTGGTTTCCAGATCAATGAGTTTGTATCCTTTAATTCCAAAGGATATCCCCAAAAAATACATCTCCTAGCTCTAGAATTGAATTTGTGGCTGCCTTGTGTGAGGGTTGTGGCAAAGGCTAGACAACCAAACACTTTGAGATGCGAATATGTTGGCCTTTTCTGGAACAGAAGTTCCAATGGACTTTTGTGATTTAAAATAGCTGAAGGAGTTCTATTAATAAGACTGCAGTCAAGACACAATCATTCCAATATTTTAGTGAAATACCACTTTGGAACCTTAGGGATCTTGCAACATTCAAAATATGTTGATGTTTCCTCTCAACTATGGCATTTTGTTGAGAGATTTCAACACATCTTTTCTGATGTATTATCCCATTTTCAAGATAAAATTGTTTCATGTCAAATTCTCCCTCATTATCACTTCGAATAACTTTTTTCTTGGTTTCAAATTGTGTTTCAATCATAGCACAAAAAATTTGTAACATGTTTGAGGCATCAGATTTTAATTTCAGCATGTACACCTAGGTGCATCTGCTGAAATCATCTACTATTGTTAGAAAATAACGAGATCCATCATAGCTCATTTCATTGCAAGGTCCCCAAAGATCAATATGTATTAGATCAAAACATTTTCCTGATTTGTGTTGACTAACTGGGAAAAAGGGCTTGTGCATTTTAGCTAAGGGACAAACACAGCATGGTTTGGAATCAGCCAACTTAGGAACTTCGTCTATGAAAGGAAGAACAGAATAAGAAAGATGTCCTAATCTATAGTGCCAGACATTAAAATCTTCAGAAGGTTTGATAACAGAAGCTGAAATGGATGGAGTTATTGCTAGATGAGTCAGTGCCTACTGAATAGCTATAGAAATGACCTTTGTTTGCAGGATATGATAGAGGCCAAACTTCAATTCACCCATTTCAGTCGTTGTCCAAGTCAAAAGGCCCTGTATGTAGCAGCAATTAGAGAGGAAAACAACACAACTATGTAGCTCCTGAGTAAGTTTTCTAACAAATATTAAATTGAAAGTGAAGGAAGGGATGCAATGCACATCTTGAAGAACCAATATTTTTGTGATTTGGACTGTGCCAATCTGAGTTGCAGGCACAATATTTCCATTTGGTAAAACTACTGAGAAAGTAGCCTGCCTTTCATTGCACCCGTATCCAAAATCTAAGGAATATAGTTGTTATTTATGGATTTAATCTTAGTGCTTGACAAACAATAAAGTATACCAAAAAAGCTTCGGATTGTCTGAAGTTGTAGTAACAATACTTTGAACTTAATTTGCTGAAGAAATGTAGGATTGACTACTTGATGGTTTGAGAATGGCCATGAGTTGAGTATACTGCTCTTGAGTTAAAGATACTTGACCTTTATCATTTTGCTATTCCTGAGGTATGAGGGCAGTAGCTTGGTTTGTTGTTGATCTGAACTTGTGCTTTCGTTCATATTTGTGGCTTGGTGGATATCCAATTAATTTGAAACATTTGTCTGTCTTGTGTCCTGGCATATGGCAATGAGAACACACTGGTCTATTTGGGTTGGCTTTGAAACATCTCTCAAGTGAGTGCCCTGCTATTTTACAGTGAGTACAGTAATAACTGTCTTTCTTCCGTGATGGAGTATTCAGTCTCCCCTTGGCCAGTAAAGATAAGGTCTCATTAACAGGGCTCTCTATAGAAATATGTCGCCTCTTCTCCTCTTGTTGGATGGTTGCATAAACTTCATTTAAGGTAGAAAATGGTTTCATCAACAAAATTTAGGCTTTAAGATTCTTGTATGATTCATTTAATCCCATTAAGAACTTCATCATCGAGTCTCGTTGTTGATTTTGGACCACCACTTTCAAACCTCCACAAGTACAATTGGGGATAGACTCATAGTTTAATAACTCATCTAGAAGAGTTTTGAACTTAGAAAAATAGACACTTACATCATCCTGATTTTGTACCAGCATTATGATGGCTTGCTTAATTTCATAGATCCTGGGATCATTTTGTTGTGCAAACCGCTGCTCCAGCTCCAGCCTTAGCTGATGTACTATCTCAGCATACACAATGCTACATTTGATGTCCACTGCCATGGTATTTTGTAACCAGGTGATCACAATATCATTACATCTTAGCAAGTGTTCCATTAGTGGGTCGTTTGGGTCATTCGGTTCACAGAGGCTTCCATCTATAAATCCTAATTTGTTTTTGATTCTAGGAGCTCGTTTTATGGATCTTGCCCAAGAGTGATAGTTGTTTGCCTCCAACATGTGTGTAACCAATATAGCTCCTGTGCCATCGTTGCTGCCAATGAAATAAAGACTGCTTGAGTGTGTTGGATCATGAGTTTTTGAATTGGATTCAGTATTAGGATTAATGTTTGGATTCTGATTTGATTCAGCCATTGTTTGGCTCTGATACCATATAAGAAAACAAAGGAAAGAATACTAACAGAGAGAACGCTTGCTGAAAGGATATTTTGTATATTCACTTTTCTGTTTCTTTTATAAAGAATTCTACCACATATATAACTATACAATGCTGTGTTAAAAATAAAGAATTTGTTACAATTGTTACAAGCAAAATACACACGGTAGCTTTAAGCATGTGCTCGAACAGAATGCAGGTAAACGTGCTGGTAATGCTCAACTTCCAGATTCCTTTTCTTTCTAGACGCTTCTCTACATGTTGGATGCTGATATCACTTATCTTCATGATTGTATGGACACGTCATTGGCTAGCTGTTTGGGTCAATCTTCATCATTTAACATCTCGATTAATCAAAGTGTATTTCAAGTCAGTTAGAACTATATATCATTCTTCAAGAAAGCTAGAACAAATTTTCAAGACATTTACAACTATCTAGAGAAGCAATTATTTTGCAAAATGAATCTTTATTGAAAGCTTTTAAGATTTGCATTAAAAATTATGAAGCCACCAAATAAAATTTACAACTTTTGTCGACAAAAGAGGTTTAATTGTCATTTCAAGTGTAAAACAGTAAAAGTGGTTATTTTCCTAACTTTCCAAAAAAAAGTAACCATTTTTGTCCTCTCACTCAAATCCCTTTATTTAAATATCGGGTAATTGGCACAAAATAATCCTATTTTTTAATCTAGCAAGATGATAACTCATTTAAACGGATCAATCTTAAAATTCACATACTCATTTAAGTTTTAACTGGATCAAATTATACGTTGAACCTTAATGAACTTTGATATCATGGAGACTTAGAGTTCCATATTAATAAGTCAATTATATTAAGATGAATAATTCAAATCCTTGTACGTAAGAGGGAGTAACCAATGTTCTATAGTACAAATTTATTGAATTGTCTAGATTGATTGCTAAAGGGTTGATGTGTCAAAATGTATTTTAAAGTATATCAATCTATGACATTTCGTGAGAAACTATGACTCCCCTTATCTATTTGTCAATGTGTTTGTTATCATCTGATTGTTTAATATAAAGACAAAGAATTCCTTCTAGAAATATGTTTTTTAAGGACAATTCGATAATTGAGCAGATGTATATGATTTATGTGGGAAGATGACAAAGGGCATGCAAGGATAAGGACGTGGTTGATTCCTATATCAAAGGACTTGAGATATATAGACTTAGGATATTCAACTACTGAAATATTTCACTCGTTACAGTTTGAATTGTCCACTACATCTCAAGAAAATTATCACAAGATATAGATTTAGGATATTCAACTACTGAAATATTTCACTCGTTACAGTTTGAATTATCCACTACATCTCAAGAAAATTATGACAAGTTCATATCAACTTTGTTATGAACAAAATTCATCCAAAAATCTTATTCAAACTTGTTTGAACCCCATTTTATCAAAAATTTATTTTTATCAAAACTCATTTTCAACCACAATTTTCAATAAAATAATATTACCGTAAATCGAAAAAAATTTCTTTATTTTTAATTACACATTCTCCAAAACCCATTATTCAAAAATGCATTTTTTTCTCTTTAAATGGGGCTCAAACAAGGGCCAGTCTAACAAAATTCTATCAATAAAGATGAGATCTTGAGATCTAAATACCCGAAGCTATGTCCAAAATCGAACACCGCTATACAACTGAATTTTGAAAAATTATGAATTAAAAAAAAAAAAGGGAAAATGCAAGAGAAATCTCTACAACTTTTTCCTATAATTATAAAAATTATTCTAATTTATTTATTATCATTTATATACAAATAGATTTGAAACACTATCTATCGCTCATTTCTCTAATCCTAGAAGTATTTTGATCATCTTTATCCTCAAATAATGCCCCTATCTCCTCTAAGCTCTTGCCTTTAGTTTCAGGCAAGAGAAAATAGAAGAAAATTGTGGCCAAAACCATAATTCCAGCAAGTACAAAAAACATACCCCCAAAACTAATCTTTCTTGAAATACTAAGAAATGTCATTGACACTACCCCACTAACCAATCTGTTCACTGATACTGCCAAGCTTGTGCCTTGGGCCCTTAATCTTGTTGGAAAAATCTCTGATGAATACACCCATGTAATGGGCCCTAGCCCAATTGAAAAGAAGGACACGTCAGCACACACTGCTATTACACACAGTGCAATGGCCCATATGGGTTTGTGGGTTGCATGCTCAAGAAACTTTGAGCCCAGTCCAAGCCCGGCAAGAGAAATGGTCATTCCTATTGAACCCAATAACAATAAAGGCCTTCTTCCGAATTGGTCCAAGGAAAGTGCTGATACTAGAACAAAAGATGTTTTTGCTATTCCCATGATCACCGTCACACCTACTAGGCCTTTCCGGCTGCGGATTCCGGCAGCCCTGAAGACCTCCGGAGTGTAGTACACAACCGCATCGTTCCCGGATGCTTGCATGAAGAAGTTGATCCCGATTGCGGCGAGTAGAATCCTTCTAAGGGGTTTAGAAGGCATTAGAAGTTCTTTCCAAACTCCTCGTCCATGCAAATTTGCATTGCTTGATCCCGGGCTTGAATTTGGGCTCGAATTAACAACTGATGAGGCTTCTGTTATTTCTTGGAGTCGTAAATCGGCTTCTTCTTCGTTCTGAGAGGTTTTTCTTAGCACCCTTTTGGCCTCGTCTAATTTGCCTTTCATTACAAGCCACCGGGGAGATTCCGGCATTGTTAACACTCCGAGGGCAATGGAGACGGCTGGAACCGCCGCAATTCCAAGCATCAGCCGCCAGTTGATGTGAGGTGGAAGACTTGACAGTGCATAATTGAAGATATAACCTAAAAGAATACCAAAAGTGATGAATACTTCAGGGAAAGATGTGAGAAAACCCCGTGTCATCGTCGGTGATAGTTCGGCTGTGTAAACCGGAGCAACCATGAGTGCGTATCCAACGCCAATGCCGGCAACAACCCGTCCTGCCATGAGGAATGGGAATGACGGCGCAAGCCCCATTAACAGCGCACCGATGAAGAATGTCGCCGCCGCCAAGATTATGGTGTATCGCCGCCCAATCCAGTCGGAAGTATTGCCGGCGGCCAATGATCCGATCAACGAAAACACATTCAATGCACCCACCAAAACCTCCACCTGAACCGACGAGATCTTGAAAACGTCTTTAATGTAGAGCACAGCCCCACTCATCACCCCAATATCTACAAATTCAATGCACATAAATTTGAATTATGGGATCACCATTTTTGATCCCCAAAAAACAAAGAAAAGGGATAAAGGCCGAAATTGGGTAAAAATTTGAACTCACCATAACCTAAGAGAATTGAATTGGTGGAAGCCAAAATTGCACAAGCCAGTGCATACTTGTTGAGTCGAGGCCGGCTGGCAGAAGACTCCATTGAAGGGGCTGTAACTGTATCCTCCATATCTGAGAAATCTGAGAACCGATTTCTAAGGGAAAACCAGAATATCCAATCAGTATATACAATTATATAGATTTGAGGATGAAACTGAAACAGATAAGCAGATTTACATGGAACTAAATACTGGCACTATTAGAAGTATAGATTGTCACGTTTATTTTAAGGATTAGGTGGATTTTATTTATTTAACAAATATAATCCAGTACATTTATAGGGCTTGTTTGGCATGCTTCTGATTTTACTTATTTTTCTTGTCAATTATTATGTTTAATACATTTAGTTCCGCACTCGCGTAGAACAACTTTATTTAACCAACAATAATAACGCTATATGCTCATTTTACATGTATTTTATAATCTAGTGGTGTTATTGAATTATCAAAAAAACGTAAATCCTACGAAAGCACAATTATCCAAGATAATTAATTGAAGAACGAATCGAACTAAAACTATTTTATCAATTAATCGTAACTTAGCACAAATTGCGTTACATACAATACTAAAGTTTTTGGGGGTTGAATAATTTATTTATATTCCACGGCTAATGCTAAACACTAAACTTGAAATAATATTACCTCTTTGAAGTAGGCCAAACGATTAATCTTGGCAGTGAATGCACCTTAACATGATATTCCTGCAACACTTATCAAATAGTGATTGCGTGTATATGCAAATTCTTTGTGCACACGGTCCTTGGGGAGCTAAGGTCCAAAATTATTTTCACGACTCTATCACCCACTCAATTCTATTGTATTATGTATACCGAGCAACAAGAGTCGGAAGTGAATTCGACAATTTAAGAGTCCGTTTATCATGATTTTTGCATTTATTTCTGCTTCTTATAAAAGAATTTTTGGACGAAGCTATCTTAATTTTTATTTGAAAACTAATTTTTAAAAGCACTTTTTATTTCATAAGTACTTTAGATGAAGTCACATTAGATCAGTATCCCGTAAAAGCTCTTCTAACTACTATTATTATTTTTTTTTTTCTTTTGGGGAAAATTTACATAATATATCATCCGATATACTTTACATACTACATTAATTTTACAGTAGAGTAACAAAAATTAACTTTTGCTAAGAAAATTTACAATTTTATCATTAAAAACAATTAATTAGACAATACATTATAATCACACTATTTATAGTACATTATGTAACGCTTTATCTACCAATTATTTTATTTTTTTATTCTTCAAAAGTTCAATTAGTTTTTCTTTTCGATTGTTTTTTCTATTCATGTATCCCTTCATGAACTAAGTTCAATCTTCAAACTGCTTCATTCACAAATTTTTTTTTTTTCATTTTCATTTTTGGTTAAAAAACTTATATATAGTTAATTATATTTTATATTCTTCTCTTTTATGAAACTTTCTCACAGAAAAAGAAATCATCCGCAAAAAAATTCAATAAAATTATGTGTGCATTCTTAAATTTTTTTTAGGTTGTAATATACCAACTTAATTTTAATAAAAAATAATTTTTAGTTACAAAATAATAACTAATATAAAAAATTGTTTTAATTGATTTTTTTTTTTTTAATTTTGGATTCATTGAATACAAATTATTGACTAGAAGATAGTTAGCAAATATTTTTATTTATTTTTATAATATTGATATAGTCAAACAAACTATTTTCTATATTTTTCAATATTTATCAACTTATTAAAACAGAATTTTAATTGATTTGTTGTTAGAGTTTAGGTAAAGAATATAAATTCTATAAATTACATACAAAAAATCACCCTTTAAAGAAAATAATATTTAATGAAAATTCATTAGTTAGAAAATATTATGCAAAACTTTACATAAAGTAAAATATAGGGTGCGATTTATTATTTCAATAAAAGGTATTTTTGTATATTCAACTATTTATAATCTCAAATTTGTAATTTTTTAATAAACATCACATTTTGTAATCATTATGCAAGATATAGTATGCAAGGATAGTTGAAATTGATTTTAAGAAATGAACACCATAAGCTAAAAGAAAATATTCCTAAGCTTTTTACTAAACAAATAACCATTATAGAGTTTAAAATATAGTGAACAAATGATTATTACAACTACGATGCGGAAATATAAATTTTCAAAGTGTAAAATCAAACCAAAAAAACCCAAAACTTTTTCAACACCACTAATGGAGTGTCATATGACGTTGAACTTAGATTTTTGCCACTCCGGATCATGCACCGTCGTTCACAGGAATGACAATGGATACACCAAGAAATAAATCTGCCGAAAGCCACCAAGAATTTCGTTGGAGATATGAACTTCTCTCACTTGGTTACTTCTCTATACTTTCTCTCTTTTGTCATGCCAAGTTCAGATGAAAAATGTGAAGAAGTCTTGTAATTTTTGAATCAAAGAACCATTTGAATTCAAATTCAAATTCATATTCAAATTCAAATATTGTATTATGCAAGAGAAATGACTAATATATGTAATTGACTATAAGATTAAATCCAACCATCAAGTGCACAAATCAACCCCGTCATGACGTAATCACAAATCCTTCTTTAAAGAAACAACATCGATTTCAAAACAAATTTCCAAAATGTTATGCTGATAAATTCAGTGGTCTGAATCATCATCAAGCAACAGGGTTCAATTCAACCGTTGGACAGGGAATGATCTGGACTAGTTGCCCTTTTTGCACTATGGTCCATAATATACATCAACTAGCACAATCATTTAAAGTGCTCAACACAAATACTCATGTGTCAAGTGGATTTTAGTGATCCACCTCACAACCATGATATTTTTTTGGTTAATAGAATAAATGTTTCGAAGTCATTTTTCTCCATCTTCTTCTCCGTAATCTCTTGGGCTCGGGCAGCCTCATCTTTATTGCACTCCATCCTCAATATAAAGTAGTAATAAGAAAGTCCAGTAACCAAATTCCTCAAGAGTAGTAATACACAGAACGGCGAATTCTCTTCCTGCTCAAACTAGAAAACTCTGTAATGAAGCTTTCTTAGGCTTAATACCAGCAAAAGAAAATGTAAAATTTAACTCTATATAAAGCCTCTAATTAAAGTTTCCATAAAGATGAGGACTTTCGGGCGTCCCGGCAACGTACATGATAAGATCACAAAACATTGTTCATATTTCAACAAGCAAGGGCCGAACTGAAAATTGTTCTAGTGCATGCTATCTTTCTGTGACTTACCTGCTACCTTTGAGTCGCCGGTTCCGTCGAGGTGTTCCTTCAATATTGAAATCTCGGCTTTGCCGGCTTGGGAGATGAGTTAAGTTTTTGCTTTTTGTTTTGTGTATAGTACTGTGTCTATTGGGTTGCCCATTTCCCTTATTTC
>CAIGRN010170416.1:0-26471 GCA_903798345.1 Fraxinus anomala | reverse complement strand
ATTAAACATATCAAGTATGACCACCTAAACTGGTGTTCTAACACTATTGTTGTCAGATGACATTATTCTTTAAGCTTAGCCTCTGCTTGGATACAAAATTTAAATGGTTTATAAATTCAATTACCTCCTGTTTGAGCGACATTAAAATTATTATTCTCATTCTTCTACTCATTTCCAACCACACATTCTTCAATAAAATAATATTTTTCATCACATCAATAATTTTTCTATTTTTTTCAACCACACATTCTCCATCAATCTACTATTCTAAAATACATTTTCCAAAATAATGTAACTCAAACACTAAAATCAAATATAAATTTCAATTACACATTTATAAGTTATAACAACTATTCATTATTAATCATACATTTTGTGAAATTCACTATTATTTATCTTTATAAATTTGCCAAGGGGAGGTGTCAAACACCATCCTAAATTTTTGTATTGTAAATTGAAAATTTAATTTCTTCCTCTTGTTACAAATGTATACAGTTTTCATATTAAATTAATAAAAATTGAGCCTGAAAAGGAAAAGAAAAGAAATATTAAAAACCTTATGGTTAACCTTTTACGGTATTACATAATTCTGTGTCTTCTTTAGTTATATTATACAGTTTTGGGGTCTCATGCAAATTTCATGTCCAGATAAAATTTTGGGTTTATCTAACTGCTCTCTATCTCTTCATGTAATGCTGCCACTGCAACCTAGTTTTATTTTGATTTTAATTTTTTTTTTCAATTACATATTTTTCAATAAAATAATATTACATATAAATTTAAAATTTTTCTTTCTTTTTTAATCACACGTTTTCAAATTATTATTTCAAAATATATTTATTCTAAAACTTCATTATAATGGAACCAACACAAGGGCTATCATCAACTAATCGTGGTGCTCTCTCTCTCTCTCTCTCTCTCTCTCTCTGTGTTTTCATATGAAAATGATACTTGCGTGCTTTGGGGTGTACATAAGGTTTTACACCTCCTCAACATGGAGGGAGATGTACGTCGTAATGAATGTGTAGCATTACCATTTATATATATAATATAATCATGCTATACCCTATGTAAAATATTATGGATACATAGCAAGTGACATAATAATTTACATAAGGGCCACATGAAGGTTCCCTATTGGAGTGCCCCCAGATGTCCCTCCAATAGGGGTTCTCCATGTGATCCTTATGTGAACCATTATGAGAATATAGCATTTCCCATAGCTTATAAGTACTGAGTTACTGCTCTCTCTCCTCCCTATCTATATACAATTATGTTATAAGTACAAATTTTTTTTACAGAAAATTTTAATAGACAATACTTCACGTGATACCATTGGAGGAAGATGGAAAAAAAAAAAAAAAAACAGACCAATCATGTTCGACCACATCAGCATGGGTAAAAATTTCTTGGAGAGCTATATTGATGTATATATTTCTATATATTGTGTATGGTATCTACATGAGTTACCGAGGCTTGTACTCCACCCTATTGATAAATGCCCCGTTATAAGTTTGTATTGGAGTCCTCTTTAAATTGCCCTGATATTGTCCCTAAGAGTTCAGTTAGATTCTTCAGCCAATCGTTCAAGTACAGTTGATGAATTCCTTTTAATATTTATCTTATTTGCTGATTGAATAGTTACCAATAGAGATGCCCGCTTTAGCGGCAAACAGGGTGCTGCTTCTGGTTGGTGATTCATTTTCCTTCAGAAAAGTTTATGGGTTTTCGTGGGTAGCTCCAGTTCGTAGCAGTGTGCTGTTTTTTGGTCGTTTTAGTAATGAAAGTGGACCTCTCACCCTCGCCAGTCTTGGTAAAAGAATGAAATTGAAACTGCAAGTGGGAATGAGAAACATAAACTGAATGAGGAGGTTTCCACCATTGAAGTCCCTAGAAGAAGAGAAATAAAGGTTAATATTAGTGGGGTTAAGGTTGTAAGGAAGAAAGAGACAGTTGAAGTAAAGGTATTGGCCCCCTTTGCTGCCAAATCTTTTTCTGAGCTTGAGCTCCCGCCATTATTAGTTGAGAGGTTAGATAGGGAAGGCTACGAAGTACCCACATTTTTCTTAAGAATAACGATGTTGTGATTCAATCCTACACGGGGTCCGGGAAAACGTTGGCGTATCTTCTTCCTATACTCTCAGAAGTGCGATCACTTAAGAAGGATGATTAGAGACAAGATGGACATAGAAGCTGTGATTGTGGCACCTTCAAGGGAGCTTGGAATGCAGATTGTCAGAGAAGTCGAGAGAAGCTTCTTGGACCTGAAGATAAGAGATTGGTGCAACAACTTGGAGAAGATACGCCAAGCTCTTAAAAGGAAGAGACTCTTAAAAACAAGCCATCCATTATCATTGGAACACCTAGGCGGATTGCGGAAATCAGTGCAGGCGGAAAGCTTCACACACATAACTGTCAATACTTGGTTCTAGATGAAGTGGATCAACTCCTTGCATTTAGTTTTAGGGAGGATGTGCATCGTATAATACAGCATGTCGGTAGGAGATCTGGTGCAGGTCTGCCTGAAGCGAATGGTCCTAAAACTAGGCGAGCTGATCGTCAGACTATCATGGTGTCTGCAACGGTGCCATTTTCAGTGATTAGGGCAGCTAGGAGTTGGGAGTGTGATCCACTTCTTGTCCAAGCCAAAAATGTTATTCCACTTGAATCTGTTGCTCCCCGTGCACCAGTTAATCTGTTAGGATCTTCTTCTGATTCCAATCTAGGCACAATTTTACAGACTCAAGCTCCAATGAGCCTACCACCTTCTCTGAAACACTATTACTCTGTCACGAGGATACACTAATAAAATGTGTTTATGCAGTTGACGCCAAATGTGTGATAGCTTTCATGAACCACTCCAAACAACTAAAAGATGCTGTACGCAAGTTGGAGGATTGTGGGATGAAAGCTGCAGAGCTACATGGAGATCTTAGTAAGCTTTCTAGATCAACCATCTTAAAGAAATTCAGGAATGGGGATGTGAGGGTGTTAGTGACGAATGAACTTTCTGCTAGAGGATTGGATATATCAGAATGTGATCTTGTAGTTAATCTGGAATTACCCACTGACTCAATTCATTATGCACATCGAGCCGGCAGAACTGGTTGTCTTGGCAGGAGAGATATTGTGGTCACCATATGTGAGGAGCCACAAGTCTTCGTCATTAAGAAGCTACAGAAGCAGCTTGGGATCTGTATTGAGGCTTGTGAGTTTACCGAGGGGAAACTTGTTGTGAGTGAAGAATAGAAGACATAGAGGCCTTGAGGTAGTTTTACATTTTCTGAATTTCTGAAAAATCTTATAATAGATTCACGGTGGAAGCTTTTATCAGGTTTCTGTATTCCTTTTTTTCACTAGAAAATACTGTTGTACTAGAAGCATATCAAGTGCAATCCCATTTAAGTGATTGTCATGTCCAACTCTGACTCTTTTTGCCATAAAATTTGAGATTCTTTAATATGATTGTGCACTTAAAATTGTTCTCGAACTATCCTATGACTAGTGTCACGTGGCTATTGGAGATCATATTTTCACATGCACTTCGAAGGTTAATATAACTGTAACGATTATCTATGCTTTATTCTTAAACGAAGATGCTATAAATACTTTTCCAGTACTATTAAGGGAAAGTGAAACAGTGATGATGATGAGTCATTTCTTGCATGTGTTATATTTTCTGCATATGCATAGCATCATGGTCGTCCAGGTAAGAGTTAACGTTGTATATATGCATGGAATCTAGCCGAGGGAGAGCTCCATGTTTGCATATTTGTTTTGTTCAACTCTAGGAGGTACACAAAATTAAAGAATTATTGTAAGAACTGGATATTCCCTTTCTTTCTGAAGCAGAAAGGTGGTACAAGAATTTCCATCTGATAAGAAGGCTATTATATAATTAGAGATGTGAGCTGCATGTTTGTTACTTGTTAGATGACACTAATAACTCACTGCCCCCACTCTTTTATTTTCCACATGCATGGTGGAAAGGAAAAAAAGAAGAAGCGGTTAAGGTTCCATGCAAGACAGGTATTTTGCATAGGAACTTTTTATGTTCTTCAGCTAAAACATGGAGGTAACAAATTTCTGATTGGCCAGCCATAAGCATTGTATTAGTGTTATTTTTGACATTCTTCGAGTGAGAACATATTGATGCTCGTAACCAGATATCAATGCCTTTCCTGCTTCAAAGGAGAAAGAAAAATGTATAGCAAATCCTTTTCTTAGTACAGTTTATGAAAGCTGTTTGACACTGCCTGATGAATATCACCATATGATCCTCTTACAGATCTTATAGCCTGATAGGAGTGCACTAGTTGCAATGACTAGGAATAGAGCAAATGACATGCATACGGAGACAGTAGCTGCTTTCCATAGTGATGTCCTGTGGTCCATTTGTTGGATGACTGGCACAGCAACAGAAGAAGATGAAATGAGGAGGTAACCTGCAAACTATACATGGTGGCCATAAATAGAGATCCTTTACTGTGAAAAGAAAGGAAAAATGTAAGATATTATGTAGCAAATCTGTGGTGTCTGTCAGTTGGAAGGTGCTATCAATATTTGTTCTTGTGACTTCCCACTTTCCTTTTTTTTTCTTTTTCCTTTTTGGAATCCCCTTTTGGGTCTTTCTTAACTCGTTTTCTTTTCTATTCTCTTTTTGAGAGGGGCGGGGGTAGAGGAGAGGCATGTGGGCGATAGGATTGAGGATGAATGTGAATTTGTCCAGTAATAATGGGGAGCTCATATGGCATTCTGGTATAGGAGCCAACTTTGGCATATGAGCCCAATATTGACATGCATTGTTGACTTCCTTTGCCTGAAATATTGATATATAAAAGAAAACATGCAGTGATAAACCATAATGTATACAAGACGGTGTGCATAGTATCAAACTCCCTTGGACATACTGCTGTGACTCTTGTTTTGTGATTATTTTTGTACGATTATCATCATAAACTTGAAATATGTTGCAATTTAATTGGACACGATGGTGTCACATTGTTAAGGTTGGAAATTCTACGCCCCAAATAGGTTGTTCCTGAAAGTCCAAAACGTCTTTTTAACTCCATCTAATAATTACTGTGAATAACTCTTTATCTTTTCTTTGTTATTTCCACTGATCGTAAGTCACCTCTAAAGTCTTGTGCAAGCATACAAGTCGAGGCACCTTCAGAAAGTTGAACCAACTAAAAAATGGAGGTCATTATGGGAAGTCCAATCACCTGATCAAAAATGAAGCTGATATAGTCCGATACCATGTCGGAGATGAACACGCCTCTGTGGGCAATGTCACAGATTCCTTTAAAGAGCTGATAGGCTGCATAAAGGAATGTCAAAATGTTTACAATGAAGCAGTACCTGCACAGATTTAAAAAGAAGAATTTCTATTAAGATTTGCCTCTTGTTAAAATTCTAGTTACGCAAAAGTCTTTTTCTTACTAAGTATGTTCAAACTTCAAGTATAATCAGATGAGTCCCTTTTATTTGCCATCGGTATCTATGGATTGTTTACGACTCAAGGTTGATCATTGATGGCTTTCGAAATAATTACAGATGCTTACAGTAATTTTGTGTTATCGTAGAAGCTTGGGGATTTTGCAGATGATGGGGCAGCTAGTGAGAGAGCGGAGCCAAAGGAAAATACTAGCGCCAGTAACCGGAGGAAAAGATTGGCAGCCTGAAATGGTGTTTGAGAGCTCCATCGAGTTGCTGCAACGGAAAACGAGAATGGAGATGGTGTCATCGGCACATGTAGCTCTGCCGGAGAGTAAGATGGAATAGGGGAAACACTAGACATTGATCCACAAGTGATCTCTGTATCGTTTCTTTCTTTCATATCAGTTCCTCTGTGACTGCTTTCTTAAATGAAATTCTGCCCAGACTTTCAAAACTAGCTTCTTGTGAGTTAGTGTTGGTTCAACTAGCAATTATTTATTTTACTTAACAATTTGCAGTCAAATGATTCTTGCATAGAAAAATGACAATTGTAATTAATTTTTCTTCTTCAATTATAATTGGTTTGGGGGGTTTTTGGATTGTTATATGTGATTTGAGCATGCTTCAAGTCAGTTTATGAATTTCAAATGTCAACAAATTTTAAGAATAACTTGCTGGGGTCCAGTATTAATCTTAAATAGTAATTTACGTTAGACGTGACATCGACTGACAATTAATTAGGCATTTTTGGCCTAACGATGCTGAATTTAAAGAGTATTAGGTGAATTCATTAACAATTATATGAATATTTCGGACCATTTACAATATACTTGAGCAACACTTGTTGAAAGCACTTCATAATCAACATTAAGAAATTAAACAATGACGTCGTTCTACAAAAACAAGACACGTGACATAACACAATATAAAAGCAATGTTATAATATCATATCTCATAATCGTTCATTTATGTGGCCCGTGTTCCTGTGGAAAATGTGTGAGACCTCCTCAGAATTTGGGTCTTGGTTAGCATTACAGTTACTAGATAGAATTAAACTTGTTTGTTAGAAGGGTTTTGATACCGTTTTTGATATCCACTCAGATGGGGATGGAACCCATGTGCAATAAAAGTCAATTAAAAAATGTCTGCCCCCACGTGAGGGGGTTGGTCAGAAGGAGTGTCATAGCAGGCATGAATGAAGGCATGAATGAACATGATCCATAGCAGATATGAAAATGCAAAATCCAATATTTAAAAGAGTTTCAAATAAACTCCTTCAACACAATCCAAAGCACAACTCTAATTTCAGAATCGATAAATTTGAGTTATCAAATTCAGGATATGATTTTAAAGTCGACTATTTTAGGGGTCGAATATCGCCCCAAGTATAACTGCTTGAACACAAGCTTTTCAAGGCTTGGATTGGTAACCCCATGGATTCTGGCTTGCCCACTTCCATTGGTCCATGCTCATTTCATCTATACCATATTTTGCCCTGAAAGTTGAAACACAAATTTCACAATGAAAATCCCCCAAAAAATGAACAAATAGAGAATATAATGCGCAAACTTACTTCCAACCGAGCTCTTTCTCGGCTTTCTCTGTTGAAGCATAAACTTCAGTGGCATCTCCAGGCCTTCTTGGACACAGTTTAACTGGGATTTTCTGTAAGAGAAGAAAGGAGCACATAACTGATATGTGTATCCATGCACATGGCTTCTTCTTATAAGTAAGGTATAGAGAATCACCTTGCCAGAGGCCTTTTCGAAAGCAGCTACCATTTCAAGGACAGATGTGCCACGTCCAGTCCCGAGATTGTATGCAACACAACCTTTAATGAAATATATTCATTAGTAGAAGTAATCTGACACAATATTATCATAAAATCACTAAAGAGGTGAAAACGAAGAATGTAATCACCTATATCCTTGCGTTCTAGGAGCTTCTGAAGTGCAACGACGTGACCATCTGCTAAATCCATAACATGGATGTAGTCTCGGATCTGTTCAAGAAGAAATCATCAAAGCATGCTCGAATGAACATACCACATTTGCAATCATGTCACAAACTTTCCACGATTGCTTCAAAGTATCCAAGGGTCCGCTCGGCAAGGGCTTTGCTCCTTGTAGAAGAGCTTCCTGAGGAAGCCATCTTATGCTAGCTTTCCCTAAAAACTCTTCCAGCTGAGCAAAGCACTTCTAGAAAATTAACCAAACAAATCCAAAAACAACTTCTTAATCTCAGAAGTAGCTTTTAGCTTTTCAAAAGTCCCGCCAAACGTGGCCCTAGATGGACACCCCCTTTAGCTAGAGTGTTTGGCCATTCTAATACTTATTTATGTAATTTCTAATTCTCATAATTCTAATCCAAGGATCACTGATCTATCTTCAGCTTTCTAAAGTTAAAACTTTTCTTCGATACATACTTCAAAGCACAGTGATAGTTACAATTTATCAACAAAAGCTGAATACGTTGGACTCCTAAATCCTCAGGATGGAAATTAATAAGGCAGGAAAAGATTTCTCGTAGTGCATATATAAAGAATTAATCAATAATAAAAAGAAGAGTCTACATACCGCACTACCATCACGAGTGGGATAATCATGTCCGTAAACATTTAACTCCGGTAATCTGCCAACAGCTACTTGCTGTATATAAGGCATAAGATTATTGGGAATTCCCTTTGGATCTTCTCCAATCATACCACTCTCATGAGCCCCAACAGGGTTGAAATATCTGAGCAAAATGATTCTCCATTCTGGATCCGCCCTATGAATATCCCGAGCTACGTCTTCAAGAACCAACTATGTAAATGAGAGAAAAAACGGTTAACAAAAATATGAATTTGTAACATTCGAACAAGTTAGCTCAATAACAACAAACTTCATTCCGCTTTGTTCATTGCTAGATGTACTCGAAGATATTTTGAACTAGCAATCAATAACACTTACTCCCCTCTTAAACAAACTGGATGATTACAAATGTTATTGATCTAGAAGAAGAAAATGATTGTTATATGTGACAAACCTTTGTTCGACCGTATGGATTCATAGCCTTCAATTGAAAATCCTCCACGCACGGAATTTTATCGGGTTGACCATACACCGTTGCAGAGGACGAGAAAACCAACTAGGCACCAAAAACAATCAGATTCCACTAGAGTCATCAGAAGAGCGAATACATGAAACTAGAAAGTGGTTAGAATACGACATGTAAGTAGAAGACACACCTTCTTACAGTTATATTTATCCATTATTGTGTATAAATTGATCGATCCAATCAAATTATTGTCGAAATAGCGAAAAGGATAAGCAACACTTTCACCAACAGCTTTTAGCCCAGCAAAATGAATCACAGCATCAAACCTATTACATTTTGCATTACAAAAACAAAACAATATATATATAAAGGGAATAGATACAAATCACATTCAAGAACCAGAACAATCACACGTACTTATTTTGAGAAAATAACTTCTCCAAATCATGCTTATTTCTGATATCACCCTGCAGCCAAGAAAATAATTGAAAAAATTCAGAACCAACGAAGCCCTGGGATATAGGGTCGAATGCCATAAAAAATTTAGCCTTCCCTCACTGATCATCAATTGATTTTTAGATGAGATTAACAAGTGGTACTAAAGCTAGGCATTGTTTGAACCACAAAAGCGTCATCTTCAAAGGGAGGTCACGACGGTGGTCGAATTTAGCCTTGCAGGGGTTTTTTAATGATATGGTTAAAGTCTGATCCTAACAAATTCACGCCCCAATTTTTGAAATCTAGAGTTTGTTTCAAGAATTGGCTAGACCCTCCAATTTCACAAGATAACCAAAGAAATAATATCAAGATAAAAGCATAATACCAAATGAAAATCCAGATTCTGAGACAATTGAGGTCCAACCAACTTTCTGACTCTATGAACAGCCTCTTCCACTGCGTTTCCAAGGTTGTCAATTATCGAAACCTTAAACCCTCCTTTCAAAAGCTGCACTACAGTGTGTGTCCCTATGAATCCAGCCCCGCCAGTCACCAAAATCCTCTCCCTCCTAGAACCAGCCATTGTCAACAAATAAAACCACAAAGAAAAAGCCCACTTATAAAAGAAAATCTTCTAAGTTTTATATGGAAAATTTTGATTATATACAAGGGTTGTAACGAGGATGTGTTTGTGATAAATAAGGAGAGAGTTTGAGCAAATCAAGGACTCTTGCGCAGATAAAAAGATAACGTACAAAGGGATTTCGATGATGGGATGTTTGGCGGGCAATGCAGTTAGGTACGGCCAAATTACGTTGGGAATTGAACCTTTTCGACAGGTGCTTTTGAATTGTGCATGACCCTTGAAACATTTCTTGATTTGTACGATGATATAATTGAGAGTTCCATTTTGTTTTCGAGATCTCTAAGCAACCTTGAAACTGAAAATTAGTTCGACTATTGGCGTAGTTATGACTTAATTCATAGATAGTGATTTCATATTCATTTTCAATCACAATTATACGAAATAAAATATTTTATACGTAAATTCAAAATCTTTAACTACTTTTTAACAATACATTCTCTAAAAAATTACTATTTAAAACTTCATTTTCTCACAACGATGGCTAGATTAGGTAAGAGTCATTAACTATTCTTAGAAGAGAATATCTGTATTTAAGTTTTGTTGTTATTTATTTAATCAATTTATGCATGCTGAAGACTTTGATGTAAAGTAATGAATTATTACTCTACTAAAGAAACATGCTGAATATAGATAATTCATATCCTTTATTAGCATTTACGTCTCCATTTTTTTAATCGAAGGTTGTTATCAAATCATATTTCACAACAAAAAAGGATAAACATCTTTTTACGATCAGAAAATCCTTGTCACGACTTATAATATATATCAAATCATAACCGCTCAATTTTTAGTAGCTAATAAAATCATTTAGAATCCATGTGATACCACCAAATTATAAAATTGGGGCCACAATATGAATAACGTGAAATTGGTGCATCTATTCTTTATTGCCATCGTTAATACTTTTATTTTTCCTTATCTTCTAAGTTTCTCATTGTGATAAGACTATAATAATTGAGGCCAAATAGATACAAGTTTTTTTTTTTTTTTTGTTATTTGTAATGTTCGATTTATCGAGCCAAATATGCTAATTTGATATTGCTCCTAAATAAAATTGAAGAAAGGAAATGATATCATTAATTGCAAAAAATAAAAATAAAAAATAAGAAAATAAGTTTACATAGTGAGTATTTAGTTTAATTAATGATGGAAGAGTTTGGATACATTTTTTTTTTTTTTTAAGAAATCCCAACTGTTCATCAGGATAAGCACCAAAAGCTCATATTTGAAAACTGGATAAGAACGTTGAATTTATAGAATGGATAACCATTCATTAAATATTCTTATCAGGAAAAATACTTTTATTAAAAAATTAAATTCCACATTGCCCAAACGGATCTCATAGAGCTTAGAGGATAAAGTTGCACAAGTCGAGACCACTGTCGATCTTGAATTTTAGCACTTCATTATAATTTTGAGACTTAAAAATCGACTGAGCACCATTACAATTTTTGAGGTGTCATAGTTCAATTAGAAATACAATGCTAGAATAGCCTTACTAAACATCAAATCTAAACTAACTAAAACTGAACTACTTTCCCATCAAAAAAATGAATAAACATCAAATCTAAACTAACTAAAACTAAACTACTTCCCCATCAAAAAAATGAATCACAAAAAAACTGCACTGCAATATGGTACTTACTGAATTTATCATATATAAAACGGAAGTTAAGAAATAACTTGCGCTCGATTTACAAAATGAAAATGACCAAGAAAAATATTTTTGCAAGTTAAGAAATAACTTCAACTCAATATCCAAAATGAAAATGACCAAGAATAACAATTTTTGCGTTTTTATTAATAAAATGTCCACAATATTTCTTTTTTCTTCAGATAATTCAAATCCTTTCGAAAAGGGCAATTATCAATTTAATAGACCATAATGTTTCTTGTTATTATCTAACTACGAATCGGAATGCTAACACGGACACATTTCACGGCAGTCCTAACAAGAATGACAAATAAAGACTAAATTCATGTACAAGTTCAACCTTTCCTACTAAAACCTCCAAACTTTAGCCTCAAAGAGCAAAAACTCTATCCTCTTAAGCTCATTACTTATAAAAAGAAGTATACGAAAATATCATTAGGATGCTATCACCAAAGTCATATCAGTGGATAAAAACAACCCGAACCCAGAATTTCCTGCCTTCTTATCCTCCAAAGGCCTCATTCAACTCGGCTAGTTCATACAGTCTCCCTTGTGCCAGTTTGAGGAATAAAGCACAGCATCTGTATAATTCCTATTGATATACAACTGGAATCGGCATTTTCCTATATGTATTTGCACCACCTGAAGAACAAAAATAGAAGGCACATTATGCAGTTGTATTATAAATAAAAGCGGACTATTCCTGTCAGAATTGAACAAAATACTCCAAAGTTTTTAAATGGCCGGGATGAATACCAGTTCATACGTATATTCTCAGTGATATCATGGATTTCATATCTATATTTCTCTCAATTTCTGAAATGTATATGGGAATATCACATGTTGTAATACAATCTCAAAAGAACAAGTCGCTAAAGAAAAGCATCACCAGTAAGCTAAATGAGCATGTTGGCATAAATGTGAAAGGAAGAGGCAAACTAAATCGTGCAATAGAACACAAATTGATTGATTGATGCACAAAAAAATATACAACGCATGAAGATACTCCATATTAGTTTTAGACAACCACAATAGAGCCTACCTAACAGCTATCTCTTTGTCCCAGCTTTCAAGCTATACTTACAAGTCTCATCCTTGAAGCACTAACCAATAATTGCACGATACACACAATTCTTATCTAAACTAGAATCATGATGCTAAGAAAAATATTTGCGCTCAACACAACAAAATGATGGTCCAAAAAATGGCGATTTCTATATGAAGAGAGGGTTTTGACAAGTCTTGCTTCAGTATTCTAATCATTTCAACTAAGAGAAAAGAGGGATCATTTTCCTCCATTAATTTTTTCTTCTATTTTCGTTGTAACCAAATGAGTGTGTAAACTTTCCCTTCATTTCTGCTGTCCAAACAAAGGGTTCATCTTTTTATGTTTCCTCGTGATGGACTGTGTCGACTATTCTTTTATGAACATTTTCAAAGTCTCGAGCTCAAATATAAGAATTCTCTGATGTTATTGACAAGCACTAATAATACAGTGAAAACATGATTTGACAGGCATCGTTATATCAAAATTTTGTGGGTTAAATTAGTAGTTCTAAAGGTGCAAGACCTCTTTTTTGTTAGAATAATTCCAGAGTTGAGGACAAACATGAGACATGGAACTTTTGGGGGAAATAAATAGACATGGAACTTTCTCAAGGAGCTTAATGAATGACACAACTGCGTGAATATACAATAAAGGGCAAGCATTTTTTAGTACCTTCACAAACACGTCCTTTGGTTTTTGGCAGATCTTACAGAAGAACGTGCACAAATATAAAGTAAAATTATAAAATATCCATAGACTAATTGAGCTGTTGAACATGTGGTAACACCCAGACGATATATTAGCAAACTTAGGCCCCATATGCAGTAATAGTTCATTTCCAATTTTCTCGAGAAAAATATATCTTGCATGTTGAAAGTGCACAAATGCCACACAGAGGTCATGAATATAAAATATCTGAAAGCTGCACTAAATAAATAAAGCTTCTTTCAAAAAAACAGAGGATATGATTTAATAGTTCTGGAAGATTCATCTTGTAAATTTTCTTGACAAATGAGAAAAAGATAAAAGCTGCCAGCATTTTAGCTATAATGTCTATCAACTTAAGCAGAGAAGGCCTAATATATGATTATGTGCTGGCGGACTAAAATTACTTAGATATGAACTTTTTAGAATACAACACTCAAAAAGTTTTGGATGGCCCAATATTTAATCAATTGGCAATCAAATATTTCTACCAATTAGAAGTCTCGAATTAAGTACTATGTAAAACTACTTGTCCTCCACAAATAGACTGAAATCAACAGGGGTTAGGGTCGGTCAGCAAGATGAAGGGAGATAAGCTTCATGTTGAGCTAAGGCAGAAGGATGAAGTCAATTGTGCAAATATGTTTTGGAAACGGAAAATAATCCCACAATCATATCCCAACAAGGACCAGGTGTAAAACGATAACTTTCTTTCTTTGTGGATCATACTGATGTAGTCCCTGAAAATTATTTGAAAGTCAAGCATTCTTATAGGATAATTTGATTCGAGTTGTGATAAAGATCAAGGTCAGATTAGAGTTCAAAAGGTTCAGCAGTGAAACTATAAACAAAAAGTTCAGATTCAGAATACAAACTCACCACTGAAAAGTTCCCGGAGTCTACTCAATTTGCACCAAGGCCCAAGCATGAACTCTAATTACGTGGTCGGAGAACCTGGAGTACATCTCACAATGGTTGTATCCGACTCCTGATCAAATGCATACTCCAGACGTCTTTCCAGGTTTAGTCCAGCTATAGATGTAGAAACATCAGAAAGTAAACCACCCTTCACTCCTACGAAGTCTGCACCTTTAGTATATTTGCTGTTAGAAGGAGATGAAATTGTACGAATAGGTGTGATAACGGCAAGGTAATTTTTTGCATATTCAGCTTGTCTATAAATTTTTCTTTTTATAATTGAAGGAGTGTTTTTGTAACTCATTGCTGAGTTTCTTAACAAAGACTCAGGACTACTATCGTTACTAGAGATACATAATGAAAGATAAGGGGAAGAGGAAGGAACCAGCTGATGGCTAACATGCTTAGCACTCCCCCCATTTGACATGGAAACATCTAAATCATACATTTGAGGTGGCTCATAATACAAGAAACTGTATTCCTTGTTATCCACAGAAGGAGGTGTTTGGTAGAGTGCGCTTCTTTCATCAGATTTATGATTCTCATCATTTAACCCCGACAAAGACAAGCTTAATGAGGTACCAACAGGTGACCTATCAAATCTCTCATCTGTTATACATGGACCATACTTGGGCCTTTTAGGAGACTCGAACATTCTGTCAGATGTAAAATCTGTTTTGTTTCGATAGCAATCATTCATGGTAATGTTTGATGAGTTGGTGAACCAAGGGGACCTGGCATGATTAGCACTGCCTATGTGCTGTTTACGAATCCCATCACTTGTAACACTTCCAGTTCCATCAAACTGATTTCCAGTTAGGGAATTTATCACATTATTTGTTCCTTCCTCTGAAGATACACAATTTCCCAGTAAACTAGGTTTCAGGTAATCTGAATGATCCTTAGATAAACTATTATTTCCAAGGGATAAAACTGTTGAACAGGCACCGTCAACATTCAACAAAACCCTTTGATGACCAAGGCAGACTGTTTCACCAAAGTTTTGGTGCCCAGCTGTATAACCTTGGCATCCTGGTTTGTTCTCGTCATTGGAGGAATCGGGAGATGTACTTCCCTTCAAATCCAGTGCAGAGAGACGAGGCTTATTTAAATCCAGCCTCTTCTTCACCGAGCAATTCCAGTGATTTTTAATTGCATTATCAGTCCTATCAATGTCAAAGACAAGGAAAGGAATGGAATTAAGTAAATACATGTCAAAAGATAATAGCAGTTTGATCAATAAACAGTGACCTTAACACTAGAATATATATACCTATTGCTAGTCATTAATTATTACGCCAATGAAAAGAAATAATCTTTTGTTCCTTTTTGAAGGTCCAATTTTTTTATTTTTTTTTTTTCATTTAATCCCCCGTCCTAAATTGCTTATGGAAATGTAAATCTTTCACAAGATTAATCTGATATGTTATGCTTGTGAACTTGCTGGAAATGCTAAAAAATGTGTCGCATTAAAATGAAACAATAAAATAGATACCTTCCAGGTAAAAACCTTGCAATTTCTGCCCATTTATTTCCATATAATTGATGGTAATAGGCTAGAATGGAGGATTCCTCTTCAGTCCATGCATCTTTTTTTACAGCTGGATCCAGATGATTGTGCCACCTTTAAGATCATGCGCAACAATAGAACTTCAGAACATAGGCCAGATCTCAAAATAAGGTAAAAAATATCAGAGGTTCGGCCACATCATCTAGTTGAGTACAACTCTTTCTTTATTATGAAGAAAAGAGTGCAAATTTTCCAAGAAGAATAAATAGAATCCAATTTTATGCTCTCAGAAATGCACAGGTACAAACATAACTTCGAAACTATTTATCAGAGTATGATACCAGCAACAGTGCAAAAACAAGCACTTATAGCGTCAAATTAAGCAACGACAACTGATCTATTGACAAAGATAGAATAAACATTTTTTTTTCAACTGCCACCATTTCATGCAAGTACACATCAATACAACACAAAAATCAATGCCGTTAATATCTTGACTAAATATGGATGTCAGAAAATGTTTTTAGGAATTATTTTCTAATTTAAGCTCTAGAAACTTGAAGGACTGACATACAGAATTCAGTTTTGCACTGCTGTGAACAGGAAAACGAGACAAAAACATAAATTAAATGTGACCTATTTAAAATAAAATTAAAAAAAAAAAAAAGCTGCCTCGAAGCATGTCTCTCATATTTCTTCAAATAAAAGAAACTCAAACTATCATTATCAATGAAGTCAATCCTGTCAATCAAGTGAAGTAACATCAGAAAAAATTATCACAGCATGATAACCTCATTTCAACGTCTACACAAAGAAATGAAAAACCTCTGATTTGCCAGAACGTTAATGCAAGGAGGTCCATTATTTTTATGAACTGTGAGGTGGTCCTCACTTTACTAGATCATACAGAATCATTATTCTATCCTTCCTGCCATTAATAGAAAAAACATATAACCTAACCTTTCCCGGCACTGCTTGCCGATACGACCTGGTAAAGACTTTGCAATAACAGACCATTTCCTACAGCCATACTTCCCAACTAACTCAATAATACTATCATCCTCCTGAATTTCACACAAGGAACATGGATTATATATCAAAGATAGCATCTTCGCTATCATTACTAAGTAACCAAAGATTCTGTGGAAAAGAATAAAGAACCTCCTTCGTCCAAGGGCCTTTCACAACTTCTGGATTAAGAACCTTCTGCCAACGGTGCAAGCACTGAACATCTGTCCTTCCAGATATGTATTCAGCTGCTCAACAGAAAAATTAATTAATCAATAATCAGGAATTGAGGGCAGCAGGGATTTGAAGACATGCTCGACTACCCATCACAGACTAAAGATTAATAATAGTCATCTCACGCCAATAGAATTGTTCACCAGAAGCAGTCTTTCAGAAATCATCTGAACAGTCTCGTAACAACCATCAAATTCAGACGTCAATGAAAATGAAATGCAAAACCATTAATGCAGGACCAGGATTGTTTTAAATAGAAGTTTGCTGTATAAAAGAAAGTCCGCTATATGCAATCGAGAAGCAAGATGCAAAATCACCTATTTTTTTCCAGTTCCTCCCATTGAACCTTTGTACCACTTCCGTCAGCAAGTTATCCTGTCAGCAGCAGTGAAGGAGGTTAGTTGCAGAAACATAGCAACAGATCAATTGCAAACTATGGGAACTGGGACCAAATACAAAATTTTGTAGACGTTAGTTTCTTTCTCCATGTTATTTCAAATTTTCTTTTCCTCTCCTTTTTATTGCCAAATTCACTTTACAACCTAAATAATGATATCAAAACCATAAAGAGTAACTCATTATGGTAAACCAACATTGCATTACAGTCAAGGTTGGAACTAGACCTCTTCTTCTGTCCATCCTGCCTGTGATGTGCGTCTTGTTCGACCAGAACTTCTATGACAACTGAAACTGTGTGTGAAAAATAAATAAAGAAAGCATAATATGTAAAGTTGATGTACATAGATTAAGCATACATGTTTGTCACGCGTTAAAAGGCAAGCAACTATAAAGAATCCCCAATATCACCCATCTCAAAGATATGTTTACTTGTACTTCTTCGATACATGAAACATTAAGAAAAAGTCTAATTACAGACCATCATTCACATGATTTCCACATATTAAAGTTTGACAATAGACAACGGCGCTACACAATTTTGCATTTATCAGTTGGGATAAAAAAGACCAATCAAATTGTTCCAAGACATTTAGCCCATGTTTGGCACGTGTTAATAATTCGGCTACAAAAGAACCAACTCAAACTCAGGCATTTACTTAATATTTTACTTTAAGCTCCCATGGTTTAGATATCAAACACAGGTTTGCAACAATTATTTAACCTCATACCCAGAATCAACAGAAGATCTCAGAGTGACAGTTTCACAACTGCTATCGGAAACTGAAGAACAAGTAGCAGTTGCAACTTTTTTTGTTAAATCCAGTGTGAATTCTTCGTCTTTGACTTGGACCATGATTTCTGCACCTACTGCAGTAACTAATCAATACAGACAAAAATATTGATAAGAAATTAGAATAATCAAGTTAATAACTCATGTTTATGAGACCAATTTCGGGGGGAAAATAAATTTGATTTGAAATGAACACAGAGAAGATTATGGTGCAGAATTACAATTTGAACAAAAAAATTCCACATTTTCTCAGCTCTAAAACACTAAAACCATACCAATTATGATATCTATTTGCATAAGCAATTGATTAAAAACAAGTTCTCACAAACAAAGAAAACACGTAAAGGAACCAATTACAACAGATTAATCAATCAAACAACAGATTGAGACTTTTCATTTCATCTTTGATATAGATGAATCTTTATTACAGCTTTCTCATTTTTCATCTATGAATTTATTATGGTTACCGTAATACGATTAGTAAAATACATAACCAAACACACATAGCCAAATCCATAATCAAATACACACAGAAACCAACCTTAGTTCTGCAAACCAAAAGATTAATAAAATCGAATAAATAAACAACAAACCTAAGAAACGAGCAAACCATTAACTATATATACACTTCAATCTTCATTCACTCTTAACCTGTAACAGTTGATTAAATATAAAACAAGTGAAAATGTATATATACACAAGATAACAAATGTATAGATACAGAAAGGAATCAAAGTAACGTACGTACCTTATGGAGTTTGGGGTTTTAACAGCGGAACTGTAGAGAGAGAAAGAGTGACGCGTAGTAGTAGCGGGAGAGTCCACTTATAAATGGATAGTCGTTTTGAATTTATTTTATATGAGGGAAAATCGAGAAAACGCTAGCATTAGGCGGTGGAGACTTGGATCATCTGTTGCCGAGATTTGTGCAATCAGATTACGAGTTTGAAGAATCTTTTGTGATTTGATCGTGGGTTATATAAATGGGGAAATTGCAGTTTTGGTTTTCGTTTTATTGCTCTAGTAATAAATTGCTCTCGTCATTTATTATTGTTCTTTGAATCGATTTTGAACGGAGAGGATAACTAAATAGAATTAATCTACTTTGCCAAAAGAAATTGTTCAAGAATAGCGCTAAAAGATGAGTTGGAGGGAAATGATTGGATAAAAAAGTCGACTGTGTTTTAAATGGTCCAGTAATAAAGTATCATATGACATTATACAAGTCATTATGTAAGATTTGATGTACATATAGTAATACTAAAATAAATAAGAACGGCAATAGGGTCAAGGTAGCCCTCCCAACCCCATCCCATCGGGTTTCGAGATGCGTGATAATAATAGAAATATTTGGATTTCCTATCTCGTTTTTCACGTTTACTTATTTTTTAAATATAATTTAACTTTAAAAAAAAATTGGGATGAAATCAAGTATGTTGCTATCCATAATGGACAAATTTTATGCTGTTAGATTTACTTCTGATATTGGATATCCAAAAATTGGAAGTAAGACGAATTTGTAAGATTTTTTTAATGGATATTTGGATGATTTAAGCGTGACAAAGTGTGCGATTATGATGAAAAATTAGGGATCAATTTACTCTTTCTTTAAGGATTAGGGACCAACGTGTTACTGAGTCAATAGGTTCAGGGCCAAATGTGCATTTTCCTACATATTTTAATGTACTCCGAAACAGGGGATTACTCGCGCGTGTATTTTAAAGTTTTAACGGCTAGATTTTATCTCTATCTTTTTTAAAATTTTTATTTTTTTCTAATTTCATCGTATTTTGACCATTGAAATCCTTTTCCACAGAAAGGGTGCGAAAATTCTATTTGACAAGCCATTTCTTTTTCCCTATAAACGATATTATTTATAATCCTGCATTCTTTATTACAATCATAAGTATTATTTTCTAGCTTGAACTAGTCAATGTTCCCGACAAAAATAATAAATCAGTGAGTCAATAATGTAGTAGGTAGCATATGATAATCAAAATTCATTCTCACCTCCTACAAGTTGTCCATCGTAAAAAACTTTCTAGACCTAAAAAAAATCTTTTCGTTTGTATGTGCAGACCGATAGTTCATTGTTGAATTGAAATTATATAAATATTTTTTCTTCGAAATCGAAAATTTTGACAAAGCATAAATTGTCCATCGCATAGAACTTTCTAATGTTATTTTAGTTAAATTAAACTTGATAAATTGACAAGGCCAACCCTTATATTTTGGGGGCTTATGCAAACTTAAAATATATGAATATTAAGCCCTTTTTGATAGAGATTAAAATTATATTTTTAACAGATTTTGATAGCAGTTAATAGAATGTGTAATTAGAAAGGTGTAGATCCTAGGTAGGGATGACAAAAAAATTCGATATCCGTGAGCCCCGTCGTGAACGGGGCTGGGATTACCTGCTTAATTGAGTATTCGGGAAGACTAACTTTGTATCGGGGTGGGTTCGGGGTGGGTTCGGGTAACGGGTCCTCGCCCCGTTCAATATTTTTTAAAATTATTTTTTAAAATTCAATACTTTAAATGTAGTTCAATACTTTAAATGAACAATTTCATGAAATTTCATTAGTTTTAATAGAAAATTGCAAATAAAATCGTCTTAAAAATATGACAAATAATAAAAGTCTTAGTTTATCAAATATATTTGAATAATTTAACTTTTAAAAATAAATAAAGACTAAAAAATATATTATTGTCTTAGTCTAGTGAATAATGACAATAAAATGAATTATCAAAAACTTTAAAAAAAAAAATTAAACAAGGAAATAAACGCAGCAAGGGCCCCGCTCCGCTCCGCATTAAATGGGTAACGGTGCGAGAATGGGACAGGGAATTGCCGATGGGGCGGAGGAGGTTGCTTTGACCCGTTGTCATCCCTAGTCTTATGAAATGCGTAATTAAACTTAATTATTGACTTTGATTTAGAAAATAATTAAACATAATCAGCGAAATTAGAAGACAAAACACGAGATTTAAACTCCAGTACGAAAAAGAATAAGTGGATCAAGATCTGAAGCAGGTTAAATAAAACATATAAAAGCATTAGTTTAATTAAAACATTAATCAATACATTGATACTGAAAAATGAAAAGAAAAAAAAAAGGGCAAATAAAACAAAATGTAAGAACCTAAAAAGAGAAATGAATATAGTGCATTTAGTATCAACTCTTTGAATAAGTGTAAGACTTATCATTAGAGCATTAGAAAAAATAATGATCACCCGACAGCACTTCTTAGAGCTCTATGCGGATCCATGTTCCTCTGCACCAATTCTAGCTGTTGTTGCCAAAGCTGCCCATGGAATCTGCTACTCTGCAGCACTCCAAACCTTGTGAATTCGTTTATCTCCCGTGGGTCACGAAGAACTCCCTGTTCTTTACAAACAGGAACTCCTGTCAACTTCTTCTTCAGAACTCTGACCAGATGTAAAGGAAGTAGTGATTTGATATTTAGATTATAGAAACGATGTTTTTCTCACCAAAACAATCACAATTGATGAATGTTGAAAGATGGAATATGATAATTCTCTCACAGATGAAGCTCTCTCAATGTTCAACCAACACAACTCACGTTCATATATGTTTTGATATTTATTGGTGGGTTAGGAAACGAATGGGCCGAGGAAAAAACTTTAAATCGCGAAATAAAAATTTTCCGGACAGCACTGTTGCTCGAGCGAATGAGGAACGACAGTCTAGCGACGATATTTCTGCTTTTGTAGCTCGAGCCAACCTTTAGCGACAATCCAGCGAAAATTCGCGCCATTTTCCTCCTTATTCCAAACTCGAAACTCTAGACCTACTAACTAATTTTTGAACTATTTGCACATTACTTACATTACTTCTTGAACTTTTACAACTTATACATTTAAGTCATTTTGTTCATAGAATTTGTCAATAAAATAAAACAACTCAAACCTAACAAAATAATTAGTTTTTAAGTTTTTCTATCTTAAAAATAGAAAATTCGACCGATCATAAATCGTCCATCACATAGAACTCTCTAGTGTTATTTTAGTTAAATTAAACTTGGTAAATAGAAGCCGCATAGTAAATGAGTAATTGAATAATTATTTTTTAAGGTTTTTCTATATTATTTGTTAAAAAAACTAAAGAGAATACGTGCATTATTATCGATCCAGAAGCTCGATCCCTCGAAATTGAAAGACTTCCTCGTGGATGGGTCAAAGAAAAGGAGTAATTGAATAATTATTTTTAAGTTTTTTCTATATTTATTATTATGTACCCTGAGCAATTTGTAAAGTCTCAAATTTGTAATCGGTTCCCTGCTTATGAATGAAAAATCCAATAAGCACAAGTTAACAGTACGTCCAAGTTATTTCGAGATCGGTCGATGAGAATGTTAAATTGATCCAAAAATATTTGAAAATTAAATATTTGACAAGATAAAATGTTTTTTTTTTTTTTTTCAAAGGCAAGGGATTGAGTAAAGAATATTTATTATTATGACTATAAAGGGAGCTTGCATATAGAGGGAATATTGCTCTAAGAAAATAGAGACTAATTGCGAAACAAAATTGGAGAAGAATGTGAAATCATTTTTCCTTTATTTGGTTAATCTTTATGAGGTTATAAATTGTTTCAATGTGTATAAATTGTTTTTTCCTATTTGATTTAGTTTTTCTTAGAATTAAAGTCGTCGAATCAATTAATTAACGATACTTCACAAAGAAATCAACCTTCTCTTAAAGTTTTAGACTTGGGGTATTTTCCTATTCCTTCTATGTCGCAGGTTTACAACCAAAAAAGATTTGTTTTAGACTTGAATTTTTGGGAAGTTTCACTACACCATCCAACCTATGTTTTTACCAAAATTCTCTCTCTCTCTCTCCCCACTTTGTGCTACACGTAGTCCAATGTATGTGTTCCAATCACCATCACCGCTACTTGTAACACTTAGTCTTACGCCGTTTATCGTTGCCTCTTGTAACATACCTTATTACGTCACTACTGCCATTAATGTCATCATCGTTGTAACAACATTTCCAAACTCACAAGCTACCAACACCATGATCACCTCCCCAAATCAACAAATTTATACCACTCACCGCAATCACATTCCGCTGTACCACCATGACCATGACCAACTGCCTCCACTATCGTCGCTTGCCTCCGCCATAAACTACCGACCACCACCACCACCATCTGCCTTTACCATAAATCACCACATTCAAAACATAGTCCATTCCATCCATTACCACAACCACTGTTGCCTCCTATTTTCATTGTTATTGTCACATCAATCACACATTGTCATTGCCATCACCATTATCACCACTTTTCCCTCTCTCACCGTCAACACCATAGAAAATCATGTCAAAGTAAACTTGCAATTTTAGAGAAAAGAGAGGCAACAAAAGTTCTTTTATTTTCCAGAAAAATAAACGTGTGAATGGAAAGAAGCGATGTTCTAAAAAGCGTGTCTAGACTAGAGGCGCAGACAAAATGCTTCGCTTTGACGGTAAGCGCAAAATTAAGCAATCAAATGTCAAGTTGACTGCTTACTTAATGCACGTCTTACACACTTTATTAATTTTTTTTTAAAGCCTTTTTATTTGATGTAGTTTAAAGTTTTTTTTTTTTTGAAAATTGTATAATTGATTAATTGTAGAAATTATTAAGTAAAGATAATATTTTATAATTATAGATGTTTGGTATATATTATTTTAATTATTAAATAATTTATAGAATGTTAAAATTTTAAAATAATTAAAAAAAAACACTTTTTCATGCTTGGACTCATAAAATTTGAAGTTTGGCCTCCACTTCTAATCACGCTTTATGATTTTTAGAATGTTAGAAAGAAGTCAAATATAACATAATGTGAGCATCGTGGATTTACAAATGTTACAGTGGCAATGACGATTGAACAAAATGAAAATGGCGATGGTAAATGAATAAAGCATAGGAATTTAGATGAAAACTAATATTTTTCGTGGAAAATAAATGCAATCAAATACTCATTTTCCATAGAAAATGTCATTTTTCAAAAAAAAATTCCTACTTTTTTGGCTGTTTTATTGACTAAATTTTTCCTGAAAATAATTTTTTAACTTTTGGTCATGCGATAATATTTTTCCTACAAACAAGGAAAATATTTTTTTTAGGGAATGGTGATTTTTATTTTTCAAGTAATTTAATATATATATATATATATCTCATCTACTTCTCTCTCACATTTATCCATCAATAAAAAATTGACAAGTATAATATTTTTTAGGTTAAAAACTAAATTTATTTTCTTTTCATACAAATTTCAAACTCGCAACTAAACGCGGCCTTATGTAATTTTAAATGTCTCTCTTGCTTCTTTGGAAAGCTCTCTAAGCTACTCTATCCTATTTTTCTCGTACATGAGCACATATTTAGCTTACCCTTCTAGTTTTAATTCTAGATTTGACGAAACATCACTTTGAATCAATTTTCTCTCTCTTTCATTTCTACGTGGAATTAGATTGCATGAAACATGAATTTTCTCAACAAATATATCCTATACAAATTACACGGAGAGAAATTTCAACATTATTTTGTAATATCTTTTAATTTAATTACGAGTTTGTTTGAGTCTCATATTATCTGACGAAAATGTAATTGATAGTGTGTAGTTAAAAAATAAAAAAAAATTGAATTTGTGTATTATATTATTTTATTAAAAAATATATGATTTAAAATAATAGGATCAAGATATTCTGATCACGCTCCATCTAACCCAATTTTCGAGCCGCCTAGATTAACTAATAAATACGTATACGACTTCTTTATGTGTTTGGTGAACGTGTTGATTGAATATAAACGACCTATGTGGAACCTCGCCTACTCCTCCGTGGCCCGCCATTGTTGGCTAACTTTATAAAAAGGCATCTATACCTATACCTAATCCTTAATTTTAATTATCCATTCCTGCCTTTCAAAAATAAACAAACAAAATTGACCGTCTTGTATATTCTAGTACTAGTACATCTTTTTCTATAAAAAATTAAAAATCAGTAATTTTTATTGATAAGTAATGAATGGTTCTAATATGTTCGAGATGCAAGTTTTCACCTAATTCAGCGTGTTGCATATGCTTTTTATAACCATTCTAATCGTCGCTTGGACTTGACGTTTCGTCTTATTGTCTAGTTTACATTTCTTTACGTTCAGATTTTGTCTAGAATTTGTTTAATCACATTCTATGCTTTTTTAGATGTTATTTACGACACATGATTGTAGTAACTAACAAATATTACTATCTCTGTCCCATAAAGATAAAACTAGTTTCTGTTTTTCGTCTGTCCAAAATTATAAACCACTTTCCTTATTGAAAAATAGATGTTTTTTAGTTTTCTAATATATCTCCATTTAATTATCTTATTATCAACAAATATAAACTAATCATATTTAAATCATTATTTAATGTAGGATATATTAGGAAAAATGTAAGAACAATTTATATTTTCAATAATATTAATTACGTTTTATTAATTTGTGTGAATTGTGAAAATAGATATAAATATATTTTTATGGGACGGTGTAGTAATTTAAAAATAATATATATGAAACAAGGCTCGTATTAAAGATGCCTCTTAAGTCATCGTATTTACCGTGCAAGAAAAATGCTAAAATAAATGCAGAAGTGAGCACAACTACTCATTACACAACATCCATCAACGCAATAAAAATTAGGATTATCACCGACACCAACATCAACGCCAAATATTATATTATAATTTTGTTGCATTTCAAATAGAAAAAATATCAACGAAAAAATTAAAATCTAATTAAGCCCTTGTTTGAGTTCCATTTTTTCCATTAAAATGTATTCTTGAACGGTGATTTAATCACATTTTGAATCACAAATTATTCAATAAAATAATATTACATTCAAATTTAAAAAATTTCTTATTTTTTAACTACACGTTCTCCATCATAACACTATTACAAAATGTATTTTTTTAAAAAAATGGGGCTCAAACAAGCCCTAACCTTATGTTTGATAGNTTTTGAAAAGAATTTTTTGAATGGCGGATTTTTTGAGAATGCGCGGTTAAAAAATAAAAAAAAGTTTTGGGTTTACTTGTAGAATATTTTGTTATATAAATGCGTGAATGAAAATGAATATGTAGAAAAAAGAGTTTTGAAAAATGATTAGGCCACTTTGCCAAAATGATTTTGACATATGCAATTACAGAATTGTAGGCGTCAGCAAATAATTGAATGAAAAGGCTTATCGTATTTTAAATAGTCCAATGATAAAATATCATCTGACATTATATCAATTTTTTTTGTCAATCTATCTAAAAATGTAGCATGATTGTTTGAAAGAATGGAACATAAACAAGGGCTAAATCGTTTTTTCCTCATTCAAGACGACCGTAGATTTTGTTCTCACTCAAAGCAACCCACATCAAATTTTTTTGTCAATCTATCTGAAACTGTAGCATGATTGTTTGGAAGAATGAAAGATAAACAAGGGTTAAATCGTTTTTCCCCATTCAAATATTTTGTTCTCACTGAAAGCAACCCATATATTTCCCACATCTTGACTTTTGTTTGTCGTACTAAACCAAACAAAATCTTTCGTGTTACTGAATTCAGGCCAATTTTTGTGCAGAAATTCTTGCAA
>CAIGRN010170405.1:0-14580 GCA_903798345.1 Fraxinus anomala | reverse complement strand
AGTTGCAATTATTGTAACTTCATACAGAACTGTAATAACTCTTGAGAAGTTACAAACATGTTATGGTTTTAATCTTAAAATTAATACATAAATAGTAATCAAAAACATAATGTACTCAAAAACATATTAGTTTAATAGCTGACTTTAAAATTGTAGTGTTCATAACTTATCTTTTGGAATAATTGTAATAAAAGTTCCAAACCTTTGAAACATTNTACAGAACTGTAATAACTCTTGAGAAGTTACAAACATGTTATGGTTTTAATCTTAAAATTAATACATAAATAGTAATCAAAAACATAATGTACTCAAAAACATATTAGTTTAATAGCTGACTTTAAAATTGTAGTGTTCATAACTTATCTTTTGGAATAATTGTAATAAAAGTTCCAAACCTTTGAAACATTAGCAGATTTTTCCCAAACTTTAAATTTGTTACAGCCGTCACTACTAACTTTTTTCAAACATTGCAGGTGAAGCCCTTTTGGACAATTTTCATTCGTAATTCTGTCAGTTGACCAAAAATTTAGCTTTAACCACATTTTTAACATTTTAAAAAGGGGCAAAAGAGTAATTTTCTATTTATCACATTAAATAATTAAATAAAAAATAAGAAGAAAAAAAACACATACACACACACACACACAATCGTCTTCTTCCTCTAAACCCTCAACTCACCCCCACCTCAAACCCAAAATCCACACTGACCACCGTCATCTCCACCTTCAATCCTGTTATTTCAAACCTTGTGACCTCCATTATTAGACAAATTAGCAGCAGTCAAGTTCTTCCACACAGAGAAATCCAAAGGCAAATGACCTTTAAAATTATTGTACTAAAGATAAAAATAAGAACGATTTTTTAGGTTATCAAAATCCAAAGGAAAACTCCCATTAATACGATTGGATCTGAGGCTTAAGATGTACAATGCTAATAAGCATCTCAATGTATTCTCTGGTATAGGTCCATGAAAACCAACCCCAAGTAATTTTAATGAAATTACCCTTGAGCTACCTTCACTACATACAACACCAGTCCAATTCTTGCACATTGGAAACTGCTCATTCTAGTTCAAAGATATGAGTAAGCTTTTCAACAAAATCCAGCAATGCCTACTTGTCATTTTAATGAAGAGTTGCAGTAGCACTGCAATGAATTTAAAACAATAATAACAAGAATCCCTCCAAGAAAAATTGGACAAAATTCCAGAGTCTTCATTTCAAGAATTTATTTTCCTTGGCTCCAAAATCTCACTAGTATGAACTAAACAAGAAGCTAAAACTCTGAGCGCATGTCTAGGCGTGATTTTGAATCAGTGAAATTGATTTTTTGAACGTTTCTACTAGGCCTACGTGATATTTTTTTTGGTCCTTGAATGTAAAGCTACATGGCTAAATGATCGATTGCTAAATTTTATAAAACATATTTGACCATTCAAATTGTGAACAATTAATGCATACCTAATTTGGGGTCCCACCAAACATGTAGTGACTTCACATGCAGCTTTGTAGACGTAAAAATTTGCGTAAATATTCATTTGAACAATGAAGGGCAACATTTTGTTGAAATATTTTGAAATATTTTGCAATCTTCTCATGACAATACAAGTGTTTTACTCATGGACGTCACTTTCTTGTCGGAAAACATCGTGTGACCAATCTCAGTCTAATTTTGAATAAAAAATAAATGTCAGCATTGTTGTGCCAAGTAATCTTTGAACATGTCACACTCATTTCGTTGGGTTTTCGGTGCATGCATTTGAGCTGCAACTGCATCCCATTCATCCGGGAGGTCCACCTCCGTTGCATCGGGGTCAATCTCCCCTCTCGTAAATGCTTCATCGACCACACCACTCGTCGAAAGAAGTTGTGAATGCCCATAGTTGTAATTACAACAGCTGTTTACACTTTGAAGTTATAACTCGGCATACAATCGAGTATTTTCCAATGACTTTTCCAAATGCCAAATGCATGGTCGATTACATTCCTGCATGATGAGTGCTTGAAATTAAACTTTTCCTGTGCATTTCGAAAATTACACCTGTGATTGATGACCCCGTTGTAAAATTGCTGAAAATGATACAATATATCAGAACCCTTATAGGGCGCCATGTACCCAGGTCGATGAGCGAACTCGGAGTCAACTATATAATATTTTCCACGAGCCGGTTGTAGGAAGTCAATCTCGGGGTCATGTATAGCCTTGGCCAAGATTCTAGCATCATGAGAGTTCTCAATCGTACCAGCAAGCACAAACATGAAACACAAATTGAAATTACACGCCACTAGCACATTCTGTGTTGGAATTTCTTTGCGTCCAATAAAACTCACTCGCTGGTCCCGCAGGAGGACGACTCTAACGTGGGTACCGTCAATAGCACTTATGCCCTCCCAGAATATGAAGTGCTTGTTAAGATTTGGAACGTGATGCTCAGTACCATGATTGTAGTTCGAATCGGGTTTAATTAATTGCCTAGAGAACTCGATGACCGCTTCAAGCACAAGTTTGAAGTAGTGTCCGATGGTTTCCAGTGAATGGTTGAAAAGCGTCTGCACCTGTCTATAGCATTTTCCATGCGCTAAAATGCATAGAAACATACCAATTTGTTCATACACATCTATATGTTGCTAACTGCAGAGTCCATAATCATCTCGAAGCATATGTACAAAAAATCGCAGCATTGCAGGATGCATGCGGAACTCTGCGTAGCATTGTTGCGGGCTACAGTTCATAGCATCCAGGATGAACATATGACCGTTTCGAGCGAACGGATATCGAGAAACATGACATCTTTGTTCGTGATAATAGTTACTAACAGTAACCTTACTGATGTGACAGTATTGAACCACTCGATAATCTTCATCCGTAGCTCTTTCATAAATGCCTCGTCATCAAGTTCATCCTCGAGATTGGAGGTTGGATGCAGTGCACAGTTGACATCGAAATGTGCTATACCACCATTCTATAATAGGAGATCCAAGATTATGTTCTTACAAGTATGTAAAAATATGTATCTATGCATTGCCTTTTATAGGCAAATAGAATGATGAGTGGTTTGAAGTTTTGCCCGTAAACACCAATCCTATATATTGAAACATGTAAGTGAGGTGACCTGTACTTTCTTGGTAAGTACTTTGGTAAACCAGAATTAAAACATACATCCAAATGCAGCTTTTGTTTGCAAGCCTGCTCAAAATCCATATGAATCAAAATTGTGAAGCCAATCACATGAACAATAGTTTTTAGCATGCACACGACAAATAAAGCCTCGGTCCATCATACATATCCGGCACGAAGAAAATGTTTTAACCTCAAATCTAATAAATGTAAACATAACCAAATAACATCAACAGTAATAAAAAGTAAAAAAGATGTCCACGCAACCCACTCAAACAGAGCTCTCACCGAGGCTATGTTTTCCTATATTTCTGCCAGCTCCACTCCACCCGCTCGATATTTTCGTTCGCATCATTTTACATGTCCAATATTTCCCTATTACATTTTTGGGAGAGGAAAGTGCACGTCTAGTAGTACAAATTAGTTTGTTTTTTCAATCGACTCATCCCCAATAACTCTTTCATGCATGTCTTGGGGTCCGATACAGCAGGTCCAATGAAGTTGTCAATTTTGGCAGCAACCTTCTCACTGGTTGTGGTTGTACGATCCACAGAGTAGGACACGTCCCGAGCTATAAGCTTCTTCTTCTTCTTCTTCTTCTTCTTCTCCTTTGCTCGTTCTTTGGATGTCTTCCGATTGTCCCCACTGTGCGGGCTAAACACATCCATCCTTCTTACAGCCGTTCAAGTTCTCCGCTCTCGTCGCTTGAGCCGATGCTCTCCACATTGACCAGGATCTCATCGCGGCGATCTTCGCCTCCACTCTTTTCGAACATCGTGAAGCCAATTTGACATAGCTTTGTAGGTGTCACTGCGTACTTGTTGCAGTCAAAAAATCCTCGAATAGAGCCTTGTATCGATATACCTCTCCACAATCTTTGTGTTTAAATTATTTGTAGCCTTTGTTCTTCTGTGGCAATACAAACGGAAACATGTTCACATATTCTACACAGAAATGAAAAACAGCTACAAATACAAAAAAAAAGCCAATTGTGAAACCAATTCCAGAAATGGTGACCCAAACCAGTGCAGTATTTCAAACAGATTTAGAACATGAGCATAAAATCAATCACTTGACTATGAACTATTTCTGTTCCGCAAAATTACAACTTCGAAAAATAAGAATTAACTATAACGAAATAAAACGTCCAAAACGCAAACAATTTTCCTATGTAATTTATTAATCGAATGTCGTGTTCCCAAAACGAAAACAGAGCCTACTAACTAATGTCATTAACCAATGATACAAATTGAAAACCTACAACACTATGCCAGTCGAATACAGATACGAGAGCATTAACGGAGGTTTATGAAACGATGTTACCTTAATCTTTCACGCCCACCACTCCTCTGAAGCGCCAATCCTGTCAGTCGACGGGTCGTATGAGATGCTACTGCAATTGAGTAATTCTTAGAATCTCTTGTGTTTCAGATGGAGGGCATCCCATTGATTTTTGAGCTGCTGCTTGTTTCAATTGTGGCCGAAATTGGTGTTGAACAAGTGAATCAATATCTCCCAGCCGTTTTTGGTGAAGCATTTTTCATTCCTGTGTTCGTCAACGATGAGGATCTCACAGGTAGGGACGAATGTGTTCGTCTCATACGAATTCTACTTTGCATTGTTACGGGGCTCCGAACGACTTTCAAAGGGAAAGGCATTGGAGGTGGAGGAGTGCGGGAAATAACCCGTCTGCAGCAATTGACGAAAAAATTAAATTTGGTTTCTGAGCAGAAGATCACATTTTTGGAAATAAATTCCACTCGACTAAAAAAAAATTGTTGTAAGAAGACAGTGTACCTACCGAAGAAACGAACAGATCCATAATTATTTTGAGAGATCTTGTGAATGAGGTGCATCTCTAGCATGATCAATACATTGTGAAACGAACACAACCGGATGAAAAACAAATGGCCGGTGAAAATGTGATGTAGGCAACAAATAAGATCTCGTGAGGCAGGAGGGTGAATTCAGTAAGAAATCATATGCAGTTGGGTCTATCCTTCCTCATGGCCGGCTGAAAATCATAGATTTACACCATTTCAAAAATATAGTCGGCCACCAATTTCAGATCAGAAGTAAAATGCAGCTACTTGTTGTGGATGAAAATGGAAGGGGAAGGTACATAGGTGAGGTAGATGGGAAATGATTATGGTGGGTAGGGTGGTTGTTGTGTATGTAATATGAATGAAATTGAAGGACACACAAGGAAAAAATGACTGATAGGACGTCAGTCCATGTGGTGGAAATGAAGCCGTTACACAAATCAACGATCGAAAATTCACTTTTTTTGCAATTTTTAAGCATGCCCAGATACGCCTTGAATATAAAAGAAGCAAATTCCAAGAATGTCGTCTAAAAGGTAGAGTGGAATTCTCGGAAAATGTATAAAAAAATGAAGGTCACAAGGTTTGAAATAAGAGGATTTTAGTCAAACTAAAGATTAATCGGGCAATGTTCCGTTCTTCTAATGGGACATTTGGGTTTGAGGGGGAGATGGAAGTGGCGGTGGTCGGTGTGGATTTTGGTTTTGAGGTGGGGATAGGTAAGGGTTGAGAGGAAGAAGATGATTGTGTGTGTGTATGTGTGTGTATTTTTTTTAATTTAATTATTTAATGTGATAAATGAAAAGTTACTCTTTTGTCACGTTTTAAAATATTAAAAATGTGATTAAAGTTAAATTTTTTTTCAACTGACAGAATTATGGATGGAAACTGTCCAAAAATGTTTTTCCTGCAACATTTCGAAAGGTTAAACACGGCTACAACAAATCAAATGTTTGAGAAAAGTCTTCTAATATTTCAAATCTTTGGAGCTTATGTTGCAATTATCACCTTATCTTTTCATGAGCACGGGAATTACTTAATTCTGAGCTACATGATAAATCACTATTTTAAAAAGCACGGTGTGCGCTGAGGTTTTTCGACGTTTAATAGTCAAGTATAAAACATTGTTATAAATCAAACGAGGTTAGTAAAAAAATTGAATTTGTTATTAATGGAAAGATTTTTAGTCTACTTTTCAGGAGAGCTAAAAATTCATTTATTTTCGAGATGTTTTAATTTTATATGATATCATGAAAGAATAGAGGTCCTGCAATAAATTTAGAAAAGAAAAAGGGTCGGTCAGCAAGTTAACTCTAATTTTGGACTTCTAATGACCCCAAAATAATTGAGCCCCTGTTTGACAACCGTAAAATTGGAAAAATAATGTTTTGAATGGTGATTTTTAAGAGAATGTGTGATTAAAAAGTTAAAAAAAAAAAAATTTGAATTTATGTGCAAAATATTTTATTATTTGAATGTGTGATTGAAAATGAGTATGTATAAAAAAGAATTGAAAACAATGATTGTCAAACAGGGATTGAGTAAGCCCCATTTGGTTCGCATTAAAATTATAATCTATTTTTTTCTCTTCTTATTACTAACATATTTTTCAATAAAATAATATTACATATAAACCAAAAAAAATTTCTTCTTTTTAAACTGTACATTCTTAAAAAAATTACTAGATCAAAAAATATATTCCCAAATAATGGGGGTCAAACGAGGGCTAAAGTTACCCTGGTTCGTATTGATGTGGTAGACTTGAAATTAGGTCAGGTTTGAAAATCTGAATTGTTTTAGATTAGTTAAAAACAATATATTTAAATGTCAAACATGATAGGTTGTACTATTTTCTTTCATTTTTAATAATATATATTAATGAAATGCAAAAAGAAAAAGATATACTGGAATTTTTCAAATTTTAATCTCAATGATAGTGCAGAGCCTAATTTCATCGTATCTACGTTATTAAAAACGGCATGAGGCCAAAATAATTTATATACTTGACCAGTCTAAAACTTGGAAGATATATAAGGTCGTAATCATTTCAGCCCGAGTTTGACAATCATTATTTTCAAACTTTTTTTATATATTCATTTTTAACCACACAATAAAATATTCTGTAAGTAAATTCAAATTTTTTTTTTAATTTTTAACCACATATTCTCTTAAAAATTACTATTTAAAACTCTATTTTTCTCAAATAATAATTGTCAAACAGGGCCTCAAATAAAGTGGGCCTTTTATTATTATTGACAACTTATAATAAGTAAAGAAAAAGGAAAGGAGTCATGTAATTATTACCTATTTGTTACATATTTTTTAAAATTTATTTTTTCATCAAACTTATCTTCATTCATATATTTTTTCAATAAAATAATTTTATACGTAAATTTATAATATTTCTTTATTTTGAACCATACATTCTCTAAAAAAATTATTTTTTAAAAAAAATTATTATTGAAAAATCGACCTTAAAATAAAAATTGTTTAAAATTAAATTGTTTTTTTTTTCAAGTCTAGACAAACATATGTGATTCGAATGGAGAGTTTATGGACAATTTGTAATTGCATTAGTGAGATTGGAACTGACTTATATCCATGTTTGATACATATTTTTTCAAAATGCATTATTTTAAAATTTATTTTCAATTATACATTTTTCCATAAAATAATATTTTTTATCATATAAATAATTTTTCCTTACTTTTAACCACATATTTTCTATCATGCCACTATTTAAAATACATTCGTTTCTCAATAATATTCAACAAAAGCACCCTAAATTAGTAAATCTTTGCTCAAGGAATGAAATCAACGAAATACAAGTTCTCAGTACCATACCCGTAGTAGTGGCAACCGAGCAGAACAGCTGGTCAGCTTGGCCGCTCGGCTCGTCAAAAACGAGCAACAAGCCGCTGCTGCTCGCTAGGAGAGCCGAGCCTGCTTGGCCGTTTTTGACGAGCGGCTCGTTTAAAAAAAAAATTGTTATAGGTCTAGGTATAGTTAAAAAAAATAAATAATAGGCGAGCTCGACTCAACTCGTGAACCACGAGCTCGTGGGCCGAGCCGAGCCGAGCTAGACCCACGAGTAACTAGCCGAACCGAAACTCGACTCATTACAACCGAGCTCGGGCCGAGCGGCCCCGACTGGCCCATTGCCATCTCTACATGCCCAACTTGAAGCTAAAAGTATTTATAATGAGTAACGTTATTCAGCACTACGGGTGTCAAGCACCATTTATATGACAATCACATAGTATTAAAAAATAAATTTTACTTAATTTCTATATCGTTTGATTCATTTAATTAAATATATCGTGTGGTCATATTGGTGTTTAGCATCACTGGTACCAAATATCGTTATTTTTAATATTAATTTAGATGGTATGACTTGTGTCATTAAATTATATGTTTAATTAAATACAAGAATTTATAATCCACTGTTAAGGCCTATGAGATCCAGACACGTGCATTGATGCTCAGCATAAAAAAATCTATTATTCATTTATAATTCATTCCTTTTGGGTCAAAATGTCATTATTTCAAGTTAAAGATTAGTTTTATAAAAAGGTACGCTCTTTCTTCCACTCTTCGCCGCTGCTTGTTGATTTTCCGTTGCATTTGCTTTTTAAAATTTCATATTGAAGTACGGTTTCAAGATTTTTCAACTGGGTTTATTTTGTACGCATCAGTATGTCATACTACTGTTTTGTTTTGTGGGTTGATTGAAATTAATTCCTATTCATTCTTGAATAATCGTCTGAAAATTGAGAATCCCATCTAATGTTTGCTAAAAATTAAATATTTGATACCCAATTTAAAATTGATGATTCAAATAGTATATGGTTGATCCGAATATTTTGTGCTGCATTATTCTTCAAGAATTATTATTTCTCTGTTATTTATTTTCTGTAAATCGTATTTGCCGAATTCAGTTGATGTTATAGATTTGGAATTTCACTATAATTAATGGATTGTTTGAGATAATTGATTTGAGGAATGAAGAGAGATTTTCTTGGAATTGGAATTAATTTTGTTCGACACCAGCAGCTAGATGCATGCGTGCCTGTGGCTATACATGCTTTTCCCAGTTGATGAAATATGGTTTGTCTTGGTTTTAAATATAATCTCCTCTATAAACTATTAAATATGCATGATCATAACAGGTTTTAAGCATATCATAAAGGCAAATAAAATGAAAATGCTTCAAAAACATTTTAGCCACTTATATTCAAGTCTGGATACCAATTCTTTCATATTGATTTAGAGCATGTTTGGGGTATCTTGAAGATAAGCTTCAAGTGTGTGGCTTGTGTTGGCTTATTTGAATGTAGGTGGGTCCACTTTAAAAATAAGCCTGTTGCTTATCTTTAAGATCAGCCACCCAAACATGCTCTCAGCTGTCTTTCTGTGTAGTAGTATCTTGCGTATTTGTATGTCATATTGTTTTCACTAAATTTGTTGAAAATGCTGGAAAATAAGCAAACTTTAAATTTGAGGAACAAGACATTTCAATTTTTTTTAAAATTTTGCACTTTTGTTAGTATGCTGTTTAGCTTCTATTGTTAACATCCCTTCCACAGATGAGAAATCTTTGGGTGGATTTTGGAGTCTCTCATGAGTTATCACTATCTAAAGTTCTGTCTTCATTCATAAGGATTAAACTTTCTTGATATATTGTTTGATCTTCATTCAGAAAATATAAAAAGCATAGTTGCACTTTTTAGATGTTCAAAATCTTGGTACCCCTCGGTGCTGACATTCTGATGGCTTAATTCCTATGTCCTAACTTTTGAAGCTTGGTCGGTGTGCTAAACTTTGGTATTTGGCAGAAGTTTTTGTTTGGCATTTGTGTAACAATGCCAATTTTGTTTACAAACTATAATTTGGAGCAAAATACTATTTCAAAATTGCACCTAAAAAAGAGTTTTAGCTTTTAAGTAGTATCTATTTGAAATTGATCTGAAAAGGGGGTAACCTTTAATATTTATACTTTTGGTATCTGAGACTTCTAAATGATAGTTCCCTGTATGAAGAAAATTAGGGAAGCATTTGCACTTGTTATAGTTGAATTATACTCCCTTAGTGGCTACAATTGGTTGATCAGGGTAAGGGAGAAAACCGCCAAAACTAAAAATTCCTTACTTCTTTTATTCTGCTAGATGATTTCTTGGTTGTTCCATGTGCTTGAGCCAACTAGTGTCAGGAATTGTGACATAATCCTTAGTTTATGCTTGACAAATCTCTCTCTCTCTCTCTCTCTCTCTCTCTCTCTCGTATTATGGTTTTGTGCCGGAAAAATAAATAAATAAATAAAAAATAAACTCCTATTGCATGCTGATCTTATACTGGCTGTTGATTCCTATAGTTTTGTTTGTGCTGATTCTCTTTCCTACATTAGGTGGCTGTTTTCTCATCTTCTTTTTCTGCAACAATTCCAGCTAAGCATCCAATGATACTCATTCTTTTGTATGTTTTACCATGCTAGTTGCCTATATAATTTTCTTACAAGCAATGTCCGTCTTCGTTCATTTTTCTGCCCCTACATTTGACAGCCTTATATGTGTAAAATGATGTTAATGTTGTTCTTTTTGAGAACTGTGACTCGTGTAAACTGTGTAACCTTTTTTTCGTTCTGAAACTTGTTTCCTAAATATATTTGGCAGGCTACTCAATTATGGATATCAAGGAACAGGAAAGTAAAACTGGAAATGTTGAGGGTGATGAGGAGGGGAAGGATAGTAGATCTGTTGTGATTAAGGTTCTGTTTTTCGCACGAGCAAGAGATCTTACTGGATTGACTGATATGGCCTTGGAAGTTTCACCTTCTAGTACTGCTGATGATTGCCTGAATAAGCTTATTGCCAAATTTCCAAGCCTAGAAGAGATTCGTGAGTGCATGGTCCTCGCTCTAAATGAAGAATACACCTCCAAATCCACCGTTGTTAAAGATAGAGATGAATTGGCCATCATACCTCCTATAAGTGGTGGCTAGATATTTTTAAGGCCGTGTTCAAATCTTTGGAACTCAAATACATGTAAGCAATATTTACTATCGTTTTATTCAATGGATTTCTCAATAGGCTGTTTCTTACATTCTTGAAAAAATATGTAAAATAGAATTCTGAAATCAGATAAAAAGTTAAAACTTTTAAAAGGCATTCTTAAATAACCATGGGGAAGTGTCATAAACACCCTTTTGTTGTGGCATGAAATTTGCATCGACATTTGGCACCTGTTCAACTTGGTGCTGATACTGAGACTCAGTTTGTGCATTAGCATGTAGAACTGCAATTTCAGCTTGAATTTTTGACAGCTGAGTTTGTGCATTGTATATTTGCTGATGCAAAAGAGTGATTATTCCAACACAGCCGTGAATGGGATCTTTCATTCGACAATGAGCCTCGTAGTACAACGAATCAGCTGCGTCGCCTCGTCTGTGCACAGGCAGGTCCTGTTTCACCACATCAAACCATAAATATTATCAACAAAATTTATGACATAGAGAATTATGTAGGTAGATAGGTAGGTAAGGTACCTGGAGAATCTTTGCAATATTGCTAGCACCATAGATTTTGTGAACAAAAGCAAATCTTTGAGGATTATCAGAAGGAAAATAAGGAGAAAATATGCAATCTGGTGGGCATCTCCTTCTCAAATGTTTACAAGCAGCGCACCGAGTTGAAGTCATCGTTTTATTGAAATTCGAGATCTTAGAAAACAAAATAAACACTATTAAGAAGATTTTTCGAAATCTAGGTTCGAGTAAATCTTTAGTTAATGAAAAAGAAATCTAGTGAGAGATCTTTGTTTATTGGAGTGGTGTTTATTTATTTGTATGGAGAAGACTTAACGGCTATATCATAAATGTGGCAAGTTAAATGTAATTGATTAAATTGCCATGTTTATATTTGGATGAACCATTTCTTCTTTCTATCTCAATTTATTTTTTATTGGAAAAGGAAAAAATGGTAATTGAATAGATGACAACTCGTAATTGTAATAGATTGTTCTACCTCCACAATTCTATTATCTGCATCTTGGGCCAAGATATTTAGCCCCCGTTTGCTGCACATTTTGGGAGTAAGTACTTTTTTAGTTTATTAATTGACAATTTTTTTTTTTTTGGTTGGAAATAGGAATCATTGCGCACCTGGATGTTCTAACTAGATAATCACCACTTTAGTACACTCATCCTCATCATATGTCCATCCCAACATTTTATTAACAATATTAAGAAAAAAAAGTTGTACATCAAGGTAACACGAGAGTAAAAGATCTACTAAAACCTATAATTAGGCATTTACTCATAAGTGAATATTTTGGGACAGTATAATCACCCAAGTAAAAGAATCCAAAGAAAGGAAAACAATTTTCTGTGAAACAAAATGTGTAGGAGGAGATTTTACTCGAGTAATTGTCGTTGAAACAAAATATTCATAGTAATAAGGTAATATACTAATGGTACAAATGAAAATTGGAAGAACACGTCCTAAATTTGACAAGAACAAGTCGTGCTTTGCGTTTACGAGGGTGACACTCATCTTAAACTCGTTGCAGGCCATGTTGTCACCCCAACCGCAGGCAGTGAAGGACGAATAATAGGGAACCTCTTCACAACGTAAAATGCCTCATTCAGACGAGCAGCACGGTTCATGACCTGAGATACCTTCTGCAAAATAATAATCATATAAGAAAAACAATCCACACATGTAGGGATGGATACCCATATATTCTCGAACAATAAAACAAGCGAGGTTAGAAAAATAGACATGGTTCTTCGTATTAGGGAACATTAATGGAGAACATAAATGTGTTGAAATTGGAAATTACAATCCCGCAAATTTTTACACTATCCAATCGTATAACCCCTAGACATTAATGCCTAGAAACTAGCATATCTATACTCTGTGTAACATGTTTATCTTCCAGACAAGCAACTGATAGTGTCCACAAATGAAAAGGCCATATGGGACCCAATTTAATGTTGCAAGAAAAAATTCCTCATTGCCAGATATGCAGGAAGTTTAAATTCAACCCTTCTTAGTTGTAGAAAAGATCGTTTTTATAGAATCCACAGTTTATTTTGTGAGTGATCGTTAACCAACTAGAATTGGCAGTTGATGATATACAAGTAGGAAAAACCATATTGAAGTCTGTTAAGAATTCATGAATCCAACAATCATAGTGTATCCCGAGCACAAGTCCACAATGTCTTGGACCCAAATACCATTTTTGCCCTTGCCCTTGTGTCTCGCACAAAAGTTGCGAGAAGGCTTCGGTACCCTGAAGGTCCTTGCTTTGTTAACAATTATTAAGTCTGATATCGACTGAAAATTGTTCTACAGATCTCTCACAATAACTATTCAACTTTACAGTATTTCTATATTCCAATTCCAGATATGACACACTTGTATGAATAATACATTCTTACTTCTAATTTTCGAAGGCCGTCCTGAAATAAAACTAAAACTGAACGCTGGGGAAGTTAAATATGGCCCTAAGCTATTGGATCATTGCTAAAGCCAATGTCGATCAAAATGTCTTCAAACAAGTTAGAAATTCCTTGAAACTATTAATTGAAACAACATATGAAAATTTTATCACTATACCCCTGTTTGGTCGAATATGAACATAGCAATACTATCATAATCAGATTGTCGTCTTCACAGCTTTCTTCATAAGGACAAATTTTTGGATTAAAAGGCATTACATAAACTACAATCGAAGACTGTATTTGGGCAAAATACTATAAAGATCCAACAAAATAACATTTGAATAGCAGTACTAACCTTATCGTCGACAGTGACCTTAATCTGCAATGCCCTGGTCTTCTTTTTCATCTTATACAATCTGCGGCCGACAATCAGAAACCCGATCATGGCAGAAGCTACAGAAACAGTCCAGACTGGACTCACTCTAAATACCCAGTATCTCATAAACTCCATTGGCATCTTCCACCATAATACACCTCTGTTCACAATCTCGTGGCTTTTGTCAGTTCCTTTTTCATTTATACCCTCAATCCCATTCCTAATTTCATTCCTTTCGCACTTCTCTTCTCCTAAAACCTCTGATCCTTCGCACAAATTCGCTTTTTCTTTCATATCTAACTCAGAGTCCGCTTCCAACTCGTTTAATTTCATGGAACCCTCTTCAACCTCACCAGACATTGAATAATAATCTTTTTCCAAAATTTGTGCATTTTCCACTTTCTGCAAAGTTATTTGTTTAATTTCATCAGAACCCATTTCGTTTGTACCCACGAAATCGTTAAATTTGGCGCCTCCGGACCGATCACTGGTGGAATCGGACCAAAACTCGTCAGACTCCTTGTTCAGGCACTGAGTCGGATTCTCATCCAACCCGGGATCAATCCAACTCGGGTAATTAGATTTATAATCAACGGAATCCTCCCCAAGTGCGGTCACGTACCGGTTCCGAGAGTCTAACGAGAAATAGTTGGCCCGAATTATGCCCTCTGAGTCGATTTCATCAAAGGTGTCGACTGAGCGTGGCAGGGTCGATTCCGAGTCCGAGTTAGGGTGGAGAACCTCCCAATCTTGAAACTCATTAATAGCATCTACAGTTTCCATGGATTAGAATTCAGTTTAGTTAACAATTGATTGGAAGAGAG
>CAIGRN010170369.1:0-14663 GCA_903798345.1 Fraxinus anomala | reverse complement strand
CGACTTCTATTCATCCTTTGCATTTTAAATGTTGCAAGAAATTTACTATTATTTCTCTTCCAAGTGATAAATGATTGATTACAGTGGCCGCTCCTCAGCGCATGATGCCAATGTCATACACGGCACTAAAATCTGGCCGGAATAGCCCAAAATTTCTTTCGGCCATAGAGCCTGTTTTTTAATTCTCATTGAAGAGTACAAAAATGTATGTCTCGAATTTCATTCTAGGCAACAACGGTGTCCCCAGTCCAGAGTTGTATTTTTACACCAAGCCTCTATTGCAGGAAGCTGCATTTGGGACTGTAAAAGGAGATTTTGTTTCCTACAAAAATTGATTTTAATATGTGGATAGAATAGCTTCATGTTGGCATTCACCCATCCTCAATCATACCGGACTTTGGTAAGGTTCAGTGTTTCACCATTAGGCACGGTAACCGAGACGAAGTTTCCTGTGTCGGCAAAGGCTAGGAGGAATTTTTTTTTTCTCAAATAATTTTTTTTTCACGCTATTACATAGTCAAATACACCATTGCACATGCGTCTCACTAGTATTGATCAAAAGATTTAAGAGATTGCAGTCAATTTGCATGAGTAAATTCTTCTTTATTTCTTTTATTTTACATTCAATATCCAGTTACTCTTGAACAAACTCAAGCTTCAAGAGGCATAGTGAACTGTTGGATGCCATTCAAAAAATGGACCGCCAGGCATATGCTACACTGTATAATTTCTGATGAATTTATCAAAATAAGAAGTACAGATTTTTGAAGACTTGGCTCTCTTGGGATTATTCAAATTTGGTTGTACTACATATACATAATTTGTTTACTAACAGTTGATGTAACAAAATTTGATTGGATCAAAATCTAATCAATCGAAAGAAAAAAAAAATGGCCCTCAATTCTCTTTTTGACACCTCATTAATCTGTAACAGATTAACAGATTAATGGTAATGTACAACAAGAATTTTCCATCTAAATTTTACTTGAACACTGTAATGTGCACATTGTTCAAATGGTTGTTTTGTCTTTGTAGAGACCATAGCAAGCATTGCCAGGATTCCATATTAACATTTTCAATATATTTTTGGGTGAGCCCTATTACATCCAGCCAGTATATGCCACCAACTCACCATTTAAAAGTTTTTCGCCAATAGAATATAATAACCCCGGAATTCCTCAAGCCCCCGAGAACTTACAAATAGTAATAGGGAATACCAAGAAACTTCAAGCTCAAGTCTATTTTTGTTTCTTAAAACAATACAATCGCGCCAACAATAAAGCCTCTCATTCCTAACATAACCAAAACATGAGCTTACACATCAGTGTATTTCAATACTTATGGTAGGCGTATATTGAGTTTGAATTTATCACCAAAGATAATAATACACAACCTATTGCAAAGCTAAATAATCTTAAACAGAGTTCGTGAACTTCATATTGATTGCAGATCATAAATATCAATAGAATCAATCTTACATCACTGGTAGTACATGAGCTGATGGGCAGCAGCAATGTTCTGAAAACCACCATCATATATGGCCTGGCTTGCTCCGGCGCCCATGCCCATAGATGTTTGCTTCAGAGGATCTTGCCCCTGGGCATGCATGAGGGCACCCATTCTGCTCATTGCAAGTTGCCGCTCGTAAGCCAACAGTTCAGCGGCTGAAATGTTCGGCATGTGTGAGGGAACAGGGAGTGGCATTGGATTTGAGCTCGTTCCAGGTGGAGTTGGCTTGTTACCCCATGAGCACTGAAGCCATTCAAAAAACATAAACAAGTTCCGAGTCAAAAATAGGAACAAAAATTATATGGTCTCAAATAAAAGTAATAAAAACTAGACTAAAGATTGTAATATTACGGGCTAATATTTATTACACTACAGCTTAAACATGGAAGAAAGTTATGATCTTTTGATAATGGGGAGACGAGAAAAGGACTAAAGAGCAAGAAAAAAATAGGAGAAAAGAAAAATTATCAACTATTAACACAGTTTTACATGTATTAAAAGATTTAATACCATTGCGTATTTTCAATAAAAAACTCTAAACGATCAATTAAATTAAAACTCTGGTTGTGTACTTCCAATAAATATTATCTATTTTCAACAAGTTATTGATAATAACAATAGTTATCTATTTAAGTAAAAAATATTCCCATCCATAGCAAATAATAATGAGTTTTAAAATAGTTTAAATCCAATAAAACTCTTCTTCATGTGTCATAGCATATTCGATACGTATCGAAAATAATTAAAAATAGAAAATAGTTAAAAAATACGTATCCGATACGTATCGAAAATTTAAAAAATACAAAATAATTAAAAAAACACATATCGGAACATATCATAGAGTATCCAAGCTTGGATATGTATCGGATAAGAATATGTAATGAGTGTACAAGTACTCGTACTTCTTAGATTTGCACTCATAGACACGCTGCACACAGCATTACCTCTCAATAATACAAACTGAAAATCAATATATGTAAACTCATTACCAAACTCTGGCTTGCTACAATTCTAAAATATGATACTTATCATATACCAATTTTCTCTGAGGAAGGGTAAAAGAATTGAGTATCCTCTAGGTAACATGACTCAAAACCATTTCAGCCCAAGCAACCACCAAATTGGAATTGTCTGGTCTACTAAATTCCTAAAATTTGTACCATGTTACTAACCACAAGAACCTAACTATTAAAAAATTAATGCGAACCAATCTAGACCAAGGTCAATACTACACAGAGCCAAGATAGAGAGTATAAAATTATTAATTAGTCACATTACCAATAGAGGTTTCGTTTGAAATTTCTCCTCCAAACTTCTTAACATAGAAAACTATTTCTTTATAAACAAACATCAACGTGGCTTGGCATAAATTGAAGTTCTTATCAACATATCATACATATAAGGTTCTGCTATTGGTAAAGCAAGAAAAGGCGAAGCAGACACCATGGATACATAGATCTGATACAAACTCAAGAAATGCCCGCATAGCACATAGTGAACCCAAATTAGACTGCTGAGGAAAAAAAAAAAACTTCTTTCTCCATCTGGATATCTACTTTCTTGCATACAGACAAGTAAGCATGAAAACAAACCTTAATTTGTCTTCCACAAAGAAACGACTGTGCATTTCCCATTGAAATGGCTGCAGCTGCCTCAGCATGGGTACTGTATCTTACAAAACCAAATCCCTTATCACGCTGAATTCGAACTTCCTCAATTACTCCAGCACCTAGTGCATGGAAGTGGCGATGGAGGTCAACCTGGTTTACCTGACAAAATGAAGGTATGAACAGAAAGTGCCATGAAATTTGCAGTTCAAAGATTTTAGATACTCAAATCAATTTTCATATTCAGCAGAAGCTTTGAGAAACAGAATTCCAAGCAGATAGAGTTGAGGGGTGATAAAGTTTGTGTAAATTAAATGTGCATGCTAATCTCATACTATTTATCAAATATCTCAAGATATTTAAACTGTCTCTTTCTTTTTGGATTTGAGAACCAAATAGGAGATGTAAACATGAATTTCGAATCGGAACTAAAGGAACCTCTATAACTCCTCCCTTGAGTTTCCATGTACTACATGAACAAAAACCCTCACAAACCCACAAACCAAATGTTCACGCTGAAATGACCAGCTTTACACTCTTTTTTGGGTGGTGGGACAAGTCAAAGGAGAAGTGTCGCTTGCCTCTGGAGCAAGATTGCCAACATACACAGTAGTGTATTGAGGGTTATTCTCAGGAGCATCACTATTTGCAGCCTCTTTAACATCTTCTGCAAAAGAAAAAAGTGTAAAAAGGAAAAAAGAAAAGAAAAAAAAATGCAAAAATGAATAAAACTCTCAATTGGTGTCTACTAATACAAATGAATCACAAAATTCCACCTATATAGAAGCTTATGAAATTCCAGAAACTAGAATCTGTCCATTTATTTAGCATGTAATGAGCTCTCAACATTACATTATTCCATGAGTTCCAACTAAAAAATTAACTAGTAAGAATTTAAAAGTATTTGCTATTAATGACACGAGGATCAACTAGAGACACAAAAATAGATTTCCAATTCAATCTCAATCTATTACCATCTCCTATGTGATATCACATCAACAAATGATCACATTTTACTTGGAAATTATGTATATGTACGTAATTCCCATGGCAGAACACTCTAAAAGAACTAGTTATATAATATTGCAAAGATTTTCTAGTTTCATTCAATGACAACCAGTCAAAATCTTTGCGAAAGATAACTTTCTAACAGTTTCTCATTATTATCATTGTCAATTCTCCTAAAGGCTTATTCACCTGAGGAGACATTCGTTAGTTCCACAAAGCTTTTAGCATCTGAATTCTGCTTGTCATCACTGGCACCAGCACCTTTCATGGCCCAATTGCAACGTATCTGTCTATTGCCAAGCCATTTTCCTAAGAGGTTGTCATGGAAACAGAAGCGAGTAAATTACCAATTCTTTATGTTCATTTACTTACTAGAACAATCAATGTAACATTCATGCGAAGAAATTGAAAAAAATAATAATCATAAGATACAGTGCAACAAGAATTGATGGAGAATGATTGTTCCAACATTGTTCTCACCAGTTAGATCATTGATTGCACTTTGGGCATCCTGCACAGAAATTAAACATTAAATAAGCATAGAAGGATATTATAGTTCAAGAAATAATTATAAGCAAAATGCCTTAAATGAACCTGCTGATTTCGGAAAGAGACAAATCCATACCCCCTCGAACGTCCAGTTTTTTGGTCCCACATAACCCTAGCATCACTAAGACCAATAAAAAATCAGCACCTCTTGCAAAGAACTAATACACGGTATATAGCAGCATTATTAACTATTTATTTAACCAAATAAATTGGTCTCTACACAGTGGCAAGACTTTCTAATCAATTTCTTTTTTTCTTTTCGCACCCGAACAAACTCAACCACCAACAGCTGCTACCACCTCTCCCCTCCTAAACACCACAAAACTACACTGACAGAGGAACCCTATAACAGCAATGAATTTCAAGAAAGAGATGGCACAAACTCATACAGGATGGAGGGAGGGGAGAGGAAGACTTACGAACAACTAGAGTAGACAGAAAAGCATGCAAACAACATGGCATCAGTAACCTCAGGGCTCAGATCACCGACAAAAATGTTGTAGTGGCCTAGGTAAAATGCATAAAATATCATCACAGTGAAAATCTATACAATGCACAATCAGGTGCAAAAGCACCTAAAATAACAAGTACAAAAAAATGAATCGATTTACTTGATGTGTCCTCCCTCTGACCACTGGTATATGCCCAGTTAACTTTGATAGGCTGCCCAAACCTGAAAATCACAGAATAAGACATAAATATAAAGGTGTAAACCATGCAAGATTTCAGTTGAATTTTCAATGCTTGAAACTTACAGATGCCTTCCATTGAGGGAGATTATTGCAAGTGAAGCCGATCTACGATCAAAGTAATGAACAAAACCATAAGAAGACTGCACAGAGCAAAAATAAATACATCAAAACAATGTGATCAAGAATTTGAAACCCTCAAAACTACAATAAGAGAACATGAAAAAATGCAGACAGACTGAACCTTTTCTTTTCTAACAAGCTTGCAGCCTTCAACAGGACCAGTGCTTGCGAAAACTTCTTGAAGAAGTGGTTCAGTCACCTGGGTGTGAATGTTTCCGACATACCTGCATTTTCTCAAAAATAAAAAACCTAGAACTTTAAAAAGAAAAGAAACAAAGAAAAATAGAAGAATCTATAAGAACCCCTCCATAGATTATGAAATGAGATGATAACTAATAAGAAAAAATCACTCAATTCAACCCAGTGATTGGGGAAAAATGAGAATAAAATTTTTCCCAAAACATAATCACAGAGACACTGATTATGCGATAAAAGTTTAGCTCTATATGAGTAAAACAAGACGTGAAAGTATCTAATGATGCATCAACCTATACAACAACATTATATATAGGAAAAAGTAAGGACTAACACGTTGCATTTACTGCACAAGTAAAGAAAGCATGCAACAAAGATAAGAAGAAACATAAATGTCTGAACAACACTTACACACTGCGGCATGTAGTTGGATCAAACCCAGGAGGCAAATTTCCACTAGGGATTGGCTCAATCTGCAAAATAAGAAATTCAAAGAAAGAAATAATGAAAACAAAGAAAATAACTGCTTTTTTTGGCCAATATCAAACATAGACCCTGAAATTTACAAGTAACAACAAAAGAAGAATAAAATGCAACAAGTAAATTATTCAAATCACAAAATGAAACTATATACTTGATCAAAGGTCAAACATATAGCTCTGAATTTGTTCATTATGTCAAACCAAATTTTATAACTTATCTAATATCTTTTTAAACAGAAATGTCCACATGGGCAATTAACAATTAAGCAGTAGGCTCATACTCCCTCTATCCCATAAATATAGGTTTTATCCTAAATTGTTGGTCATTTTCTTTGTTGAGAGTTTAGTCGACTTCTTAATTTTCTAATATGCCCTTATTTAATGTACCTTGTTATCAACAAATATCACTCTTGAACAAGTAATCACATGGCTTCCTTAATCTTCTTTGCTAGGGTCTCGTCCTTGGTCCTTCTTCCACAATCAACGGATCCTTGCTAACATTCGTCCCATGGTTCTCATCATCATTTTTCTTATTGAGAGTGTAGTTGACTTCTTAATTTTCTAATACACCCATGTTTAATGTATCTTGTTATCAACAAATATGACTCTTATTTAAACTATTATTCAATTTAGGTATATATTAGGAAAAATGTAAGTAAAATTTATATTTTCAACTATATTAATTATATTTTCTTAATCTGTGTGAAAATGGAAGCAAGTCCATCTTTATAGTACGGATGGAGTATTATTTCTGTTGAAACTTCATTTTCTTCTGAGTGCACGCCCATTTCTTGTTTTACAGTTCTGCATCGGCTCAATGTTTATAACATAATGGGTCCCAACTGCAGTGCTATAAGATAATATTTAACTTCACCAAATCTTCCCGCTCCCCCACCTCTTCCTTTAATTTATTCAGTCCTAAAATATATTCAAGCCCAAAAACATATTAAGCTTGTTGGGTCAAAGACAAATACATATCATTACAAGATTCTAGATGAAAGTGAAGATCAAAGGAAGGAAAATAGAAAGAAAGAGTGTGAACGGTGGAAGTAACAGATCACAAAGAACGTTACTGCGTCCAGACCAGACATTGGCCTCAAAAAATACCCAGAAGATAAAGGACCAGCATGGGAGTTGAACTACATAACATCAAAAAATTACAGCACGAGCTATAAATTCAAACAATAATTTCGAAAATTCATGTGCCCGACCATTAGACAGACGATTTCAGCTATCAAAAATGCAGATTTTAAAAACAATAAGTCGCTTTTAGAAAGGAAGCTGATGCAAAATTAAGATAAACAAAATCGAAATCCCTGGAGAGCAAACTAACAATCATCAATCTCAAATTCATTGACATGTTGCAATCACAAAGAAGAAAAACCGCAATAAAATTATTGATAGTCACGAGAACACAAGAACTGATCGCTTCAAAACGATTTTATTTTCTAAAACCACTATTGCAAGTTCGCAATATGTGGAGAAACTCAATAAACACACTTAACAAAAAATGATGAATATTCAAATAAAATAAAAAAGTTAAAAAGTTAAACCTGGGGAGGAGCAGCTAAAAGGCCAGGATGATAAAGAGACTGCTGTTGAAGGAGAGCCTGCTGCATCAACGCCTGCTGCTGCTGCTGCTTCAGCCTCTGGTTCTCCATTTTTCAAATGATCGTGATTTTACTCAATCGAGAGGGATAAAAACTATCTAGGGTTCGAAAATTGATTAGGAATTGTTGAGAGAGAAAACGAAATGGGCCACGAAAGAAAAAGAAAGAAAAAAGAAAAAAAAGAAAGAAAATTAAAAAAAACTTGGAAGGTGTGGAAAATAATGGCCTCATGGCCTATTTATATGAAATTTTTGAAGGACACGTGGATGGAGATAGCGAATCATACATATTCATTTTTAACTCTAAATTTCTTTAATAAAATATTTTTTCACGTAAATTTATAATTATTGTCTATTTTTCAATCATAAATTTCAAAAATATCATTATTAACAAAATTTATTCTTTAGAAATCTGCGTTAAACAAACCCGAAAAAATATTTATTGCTTGTTTGCTCCCATTTTGAAAGAAGAAATAGAGTTTTGAATAATATTTTTAAAGAATGCGTAGTTGAAAAGTAAAGTAATTTTATTGATTTGTATGTAGAATATTTTATTGAGTGAATATGTGGTGAAAATTGTTTACTGGAACAAATAATATTTGATAAAATAGATGACAAATAGGAACTTAGTGATATTTTAATATTTAAGCAAATATTTTATAGATGTCTAAATAATATAGCCCCTTTGAACTCCATTATTTTTAGAACTAATTTTTTTCTAAATTTATTTTCAATAATATATTCTTGCATAAAATAATTTTACACATAAATTCAAAATTATTTCTTATTTTTTAACTGTGTATTCTCAAAAAATCATTATTCAAAAATACATTTTCTACAAAAAAAAAAAAAATAGGACTCAAATAGGCCCTAGTGTTAATTATAAACATTGTTTGAATCACAATGATCAATTAAAAATATAGTAAAACTAAAATGATCAATAAGATATTTAACAAACTCAATACTTTTAATCACTTATGTTTTATTTTACGTGTTCAAATTCCATTTATTTAAAAGAGATATTAGTAAATATTAACATTATGCAAATTATATTTAGTTGTTGGTGTCATTATTTTTATTTTTTAGCAATTAAGTATACAAATAATAATAGTTTCATATTTACTTGGAATAATTTTTAATATCCCAAAAAAATTTAGAACGTGAAGAGAAATTTATTTAATTCCTATTGATATTTTTCTAGTCACTAGTAATTTCAATTGATGAGAAAATTTAACATGTACAGTTAAAACTAATTTTTTATTCAATTATTTCTTAGAATTTATGTAAATTTTCTGCTAGTTTTGACAATCATTATTTTCAAACTTTTTTTTACACTCATTTTCAACCACATTTTAAACAATGAAATATTTTGCACGTATATTTAAATTTTTCCATACTTTTTACCATGCATTCTCATAAAAATTACTATTCAAAACATTTTGTTTTTCAAATAATGGTTATCAAACATGAACTTTATTTGGCCCCATTATTTAGTATTATAATTTTTGGAATAGTGATTTTTTGAAAAATGGGTAGGTAAAAAAGAAGAAATTTTCAATTTGCGTGTAATATTATTTTATTAAAAAATATATGATTGAAAAGAAGAGAAAAATATATTATAATATTAATGGGGCTAAACGGGAGCTTGTTGGAGATAATTTTACAAAAGATTTTATTTCACACCCACTCTGTCCCTTGTCCCCTTAAATAAAGGAAATATTAAAATTGAAATTAAATTAAATTTTCTCATTGTGTCACACCTCTACCTATCCTCCCTCTTACGTCTCCCTCTCAAAACACACACGTACACACACTAACTCTCTCGAGAAGAAAGAAAGTAGGACTAAATAGGTGTTATCAAACGTAGTTTGACAGAAATTCCACGCTCTATACATAAAAAGTAATAAGGTAAACATACTATGGCACTTGTCGGGGGTATTGTGTGTGCGTTTGCAAATTATATTTAACACTAAATCAAACAATAAATCAAAGTAAACTTACTTGGAATGAGAATAAAAATTCCAAAAAAAGAAGAACAAAAAAGAAGAATGAAAAACCGAGGTAAGTGTTCAACACTTTTGATTTTAAAACGAATTTACCCCCACAACGGTGCTATTAGAACCTTAGTAACCGTCTTCCAAGATACAATAGTTCCTCCTTGCAGTAGAAGTGCTTCAAGCTCCAAGTAAACGACAAATTCAAAGCACATTTTTTTCTCTACTATTTTTATTTTTTTGATGCAAGAAAAACAATTTTAATGGAGTCTTTTGATCAAAAGTAATCCATAAATATGATATGGAATGAATTTAGACCACAAAAGATGTTTGAGAGGTTTTGGTCGGAGAGACACATTCCAAAATTTAGCATGTTTCATGAAGGGACGCAGCCCTTCAAGTCGCTTGCTATCCGCAAGGTTGGGCCCTAGAGCGCCCAAAGCAGGGACCCGTCACTCGCTAGCCGCTAGTGGTCGCTCGAGCAGCAATCTTTTATATCTGAATTTCCATTTTCCTCATATTTTGGACAACAATATCTCATTCCTCTAAAATTGGATTTAATATTTCAAATATACTATAATCATTTACTTGACGAGTAAAACAAGTTAGTTTATTCACCTGCATGATTTGACTATCGAAAACTATTCGAATATTTGGTCAAATTTGATACAAAATCAACTTTTATTAACTTTACTTAACCAAATTCAAACAATACCCCATATGAATGGAAATTATTAAATATACAAATGCTAATACCATCATATCAGAGGAGAGGTAGCTTCTGACTTTGAACATGTTTGAGTGAAATATTATTGGATTTACTTGGTTAATTCGTGAACGTGATGTCTTAAATTATTCAGTCATTGTTCTAAACTAAGAGAATAGTACTTACGTTCTTCCTTTGAACATGTTTGAGTGAAATATTATTGGATTTACTTGGTTAATTTGTGAACGTGATGTCTTAAATTATTTAGTCATTGTTCTAAACTAAGAGAATAGTACTTACGTTCTTCCTTGAACTATTTTGGTTCTCATGATTGTGCTCATTTTAGCCTTGAAATACTCTTGGGTTTTATAAGTGTTTTATAGAATTTCAGTCTCAAAATTCTCATTGAAGTAACCCCACTTCAACTTATATGGGTAACTTCCTATTGAGAGTATTCTGCCATACTATACTCGACTTAGTCAACTTAAAGGAATCATTAAAATTGTAATTTAACCTTTTAGCACTCTGCAGAAAGAACTTTGATTATCATAAGAATGACTATGAATTATTTTCTAAGTAATTCTCGAAATTTTCATAACTCAGTTGTCCATTGAAATAAGATTTTGGGATCTCCAGTGAACAATATTAGGTTACCATCACAAAGACTCTTACGTAGTAGGCTTTAATCACATTCCTTTCGATGGCAATATATTTGATTTCTCGATAAGCCTTTCGTAAACGAATCTACGATGTTTTCACAATCAAATGAAAATAATACCATTTGAGATTAATTACTTAATGGTATTGTGTCTACAACGCATATATCTAGACTTACCATTATACATATTATTTTGTGTTCTTCCAATAGTCGATTGACTATCATAATTTATACCTATTCAGGTATCGGCTTAGGCTAACATGGAATGTCCTCCAAAAAGTTACGAAGCCATTTTGATTTATCGCCAGTTTTGTCTAAAGCAATAAACTCTGATTCCATAATTGATTAATACAAGTCTGTTATGTGAACTTTCAAGACACAACATTACTTCCAATGGTAAAAACATAAACACTAGTAGACTTGAAATCCTTTGTATCGGATATTCAATTCGCATCACAATATCTTTTCAATACTATGAGATATTTTGTAAAGTGTAATCCAAATTTTAATGTGTATCTTAGATATCGAAGAACTATATTCAATGCCTTTCAATTTTCATTGACTGGATTACTCGTGAATCTACTAAGTCTATTCATAGCATACGTTATATCTGTTGAGTAAAATTCATAATGTACATTAGACTATCTATAATCTGTGAATACTTTAGTTGAGACATCGGTTCACCCTTGTTTTTGACAAAGTGAAAACTTAAATCAATAGGGTTTTCATTGGACTTTCCTTATATACATTAAATCTTGTAAGTACACACTTTCAATGTAATGAGATTAAAAAAAGAACAAAAACAGTCTTAATCCTTAATATTACATGTGCCACACATATATCCTTCATATCGAAATGTTTCGTTAACATTTTCTTAGTGTTCATGATGATATCATGATTAGAACCCATAATTAACATGTCATCCACATATAGACATACTATTATATAGGCTTTGTCTGTATGTTTTATGTATACATATTTGTCACACTCGTTAATTTTAAAATTATTTGACAACATAGCTTTGTTAAACTTTTGGTGTCATTGCTTTGGAGCTTGCTTCAATCCATTATAGAGATTTAACAAGTTTGTAGACTTTTATTTCTTGGTTAGGAATAATAAATCCTTCAAGTTGCTCCATATATATTTCTTTTTCTAATTCACCATTCAAAAATAATGTTTTCACATCTATTGATGAATTTCAAGATTATGCAATGTAGCAATTGCAATCAACACCTTTATTGAAGTGATTTTGGTCACATATGAGTAGGTATCAAAGAAGTCAAGTCCTTCTTTCTGCCTATAGCTTTTTACAACCAATCTAGCCTTGTATTTATCAATGGATTGATCCAGATTCAATTTGTTCTTGAAAATTCATTTACACTCTAAAGGTTTATTTTTAGGTGGTAGATCAACTAACTCTCAAATATGGTTTTGCATTATATATTCTATCTCACTATTGATAATCTCTTTCCAAACGTGGTGCTTCCAAAGTAGACATTGCTTTACTAAATATCCTAGGATCATTTTCTACAATTAAGTTAGAAAATCAGGATCATAAGAAGTTGATATTCTAACCCTCTTACTACACTTTGATTCTTCATCATGTAATCTACCATTTGCAATTTCATGTGTTTGCTTATTTAAACTTACATCTACATTGTCTTTACATGGGAAGACATTTTCGAAAGGGAAGCATATCCTGATTCAATTATGATGCCTTAGGTATGTCTTGAATATTAGACTTACGAACAAGAAATCGATATGTTAGTACTACTATTATTAAACTTACGAACAAGAAATCTATATTAGACTTAAGTCCAATTTTTACTTGCTTTGATTTTGGTTGTAACGCCCTAATTTCCCGGAACTCAAAGCGTTAAAAAAAATCTTCTTCTGTTTGACCTTTTCAATGCTAACCAAAATAAATTGTAAATAAGAAAATTTTTGGAGTTTGTAACATATAAAAATTATAATAGGAGAAATATGTCCATATAGACTTTAGACAATTATGGTGTAATTTGATTTTGAAAAACATTCGAGAAATTTCATCAATTACCATTATAGAGCAGTGAAAAGAGAAAAATATGTTTGACCAAACAAAGGTTGACGAAAAATTATGAATTTTAACAGCGACTATAAAATTCATATATGCACATCATATAAAAAATTGGGGTTTCGATGATAATGTTTGAAATATGAAAATATTGTTCGACTATGCTGAACAGAAATTTTGGGACTGACTCAACGTGGTCCACCAAAATGGACATAACTTTTTTCTCTAGATAATATTTTAGGGTAATTCCAAACATTACTATTAAAAGACTCATAGACCTTTGAAACCCCACTAATTTTACTCTAACACATGTACCGTAGCTCAAGTTTTACCACTTTCAAATAGAAGGACAAAGTCTGAAATTCAATCCAGCAATAAATAACTTTCATTCGTAGTCATTCCAATGTTTCTAAGTTATAGTTGACATGCAATATATGTAAAACTAGGTGAAAACAGAAAATTAAACATTTTAAAAGTATCGTATAAGGATTCACAAGAGATTTCATGAGTATAAATTTTACTAAAAGTTCAAAACATTTCAAATCGCCGAGCACTTGCCACCATGCCTAATCCTTGCCATGCCTTCAATTGACCTGTAAATTTTATAGGAGTGAGTATCACAAGTAATACTCAGTAAGAAACAGTTAAGTAAATATATTAAAAAAATATGTTTTCTAGAATTACAATATTTGGTTATTTGTGTCACCGTCATTTCAAAGCGAATCGGCAATCAAGCAGTCTGCATCTCTTAAGTTTTAACAATCCCTTTTCATGAATCAAAATTCATCTCTTTATCTCTTATTTGAACCACCCATAGGGTGCTTCTATTCTCTCATGAGTTACACAATAATACGTTAATGCAAACCGAAAATAAATAATTTCACTCTACTTACAAAAGTGTCGTAAACATCCCTACCTTAAACACTTGGAGTTTGAATGTCCTTTGACGTTAAAATGTAGCGCACTTTTAGCCTTTCCTTCAGAAAATTTTCAAATTCAAGGTGTCTTAAATCTATGGAAAAAAGGCCAAATGATTTTATGTAAAAGAATTTTAGTTTGGGAGAGAAAATATGGCTTTAGAGATTGTAGAATGTAGTTGTTTATAAAACACTAAATGTAAAGGCAATTAGCAGTAACAAAAAATGTAAGTAAAAACAAATGAAGGTGGATTATTATTTAGGCATATAAATGGTGGATTCATGAGTAACGTTCATATTACTTTTAAATTGAAATGGAGAGTATTTCTTTGTAATTATCATAATGATTTTAATGAGTGGGTATTAAAACTTGAATGAAATGCCTAATGGGTATAAATGGTAGAATAAGTGACGTGCATGTTACTTTTCTAAATATTTGAAACTACCAAAAATACCCTTAATATATAAATTGTAATCTAGTCATCATACTATATATAAGATTTCTATTAAAACTCAAGGATATTTTAATTTTACCTATCAACAAAAATGGAAAAACTTAGAGGC
>CAIGRN010170322.1:0-13304 GCA_903798345.1 Fraxinus anomala | reverse complement strand
CGTCCACTTGCACATGAAATTTCTCCAAAATCTAATACAAATGTGACAGCCCAGCCACTTTACATGATTGCTATAATGGAATGGTCATGTTCTCTATACGTTTGGACAATCCTCATTCTACCACGGTAAAAAGTATATAATAACAAATCTAGCTTATTTTAAATCAAGAAAATACAAGGAATAATCAATGATTTTCATCAATTTGAAAGAGATTTTCTTCTAGCAATAAGCCATTCCCTTCGGTCCCCCAATTAGAATTGGATAACTTATATCCACGAGGACTTGATCAGTTATTTACCCTAATGGCATCATTAGATGATCTACTCTTCCCCACCCTCCCAGGAAAAAAAGTGTGTTTGGTATAGAGTCAACCCTTATCCAATGAGAGTAATGAATTTTCTAAATTGCCATCATATAACCCCCATCATCTTCACCAAGGGTATAATGAGTATAGTAAACACCGCGCATTAGACTTAATTATTTACACAGCAGACAACAACAAAAAAGCATATATAAAAAACGAAGTAAATCATTTTACTCTTAGCCCACTTCAATATTTATTTGTATCAGAAGTTATCTTGAGATGATTTAATCTTTAAACCATTTTTCATTTATTTATTTTGGATAGGTATCTATAAACCAATTCTTACATTTAGCATTGCACGGATAAGAGAACAACAAGTCTCACCTGAACTACAAGAACATATTACAAAGAATATGGTAATGGTGGCATTCCACAATACTTAGGGATGAAGATATGTTATGGTGTCTAAATTATGTTCACCAATACCACTGATTATGGAGTATGGACAGTAGTGACAAATTTGATCTTCATATTAAACCACCAATGATAATCTCGAAACTACTTCTGTATCAACATTTGTTCAAATATTTTTCTTCATTCTAGTTTTATTTGCAATTCTGCATTCAAGTCGCATACCTTTTTTGGCTCCTCAAAAACATGCCCTTGTGTAAAAGAATTGCAAAAACATCTTGAGTGAACAAACTATCTTGTTTAAAAACAGTTGTATGATAAGCCAACTCTAAGTTAAACAAGCAAGTACCTTGAAGAGATCTCTCAAAGTTTTGCAGCTGCGAAATAAAGCCAGAGTTGGGAGATGCAACTGGTCTTTTTCTCTTCACGTGCTCCAGAGCTTCAGATAAGCTCGTGCCAGTCTTCATCATCAGATAAGCAACAACAATGGTCACACTGCAGAGTACAACAAATAAAATCAAATTCAAAACAAACACTGAAACAAACATGGAATAAGCAACTCATTCAGTCATTAGAAATTCTGTTTCTGATCAAAGTTTGATGATCAAAGTGTGTTAGTTACAAGACATGGTGATCAACACGGCCTCTTGGATAACAGTGTTTATTTATTAACTTATCATAAGCCAATTTTGGATTTTTTTTACATTACATAAACAAAATATATACAATGAGTTTTGCATGTTACTTAAGATACTTTTGAAGTGAGATTATTATAAATTGACATGGGGCGTGAAATTAATCCTTGAGATATCACCAACACTCTCCATTTAGAGGACCATGTTCATGCGCTTTCGAGTGAACCTTAATAAGATTTGTAGTTTCATCTTAAAAAGGTCAACCTTATTAATAGAAGTAGTTCAAGCACTTATATATTGACTAATATTTTCACATTTATTTGATGTGGATTTTATCCCTTAACATTATCTCACAAGATGGTAGCTCATTTGAGCAAACCAATAATTGAATCCTCGTGCTCGTTTGAGTCTTAATTGGATCAGATAATTTGTTGGAGCTTAGCTTGTTCTAATTTCATAGTAAGACTTGGAGTTCCATTTTAAAGATCAACCTTATTAAAAGGAGTGACCCAAGCCCTTATGAGATTTATTCCTTAACAAATTTAAGGATATTGAAATGGTCGACATACTGCCAACTCATTAGTCAATAGTGCTAGAACATAAGTACATTGTCCAACCAACATTCTAACAACATCTTGAATATTTGGTGAATTTGAAAAGAAACGATTCCACAGTGTTTTAGGAGGACTCTTATTCATTTCTAAATTGATGAAGAAAAGAACAAAAATAGCTGTATTTTTCAGGTAAATCGCTCTATTTTGCCTTGTAGAATACCTCCTCGGAAATTGTACTGACTAAAAGGATCCAGATCGGCCAAAAATGCAAGTACGTGGAATATGGAACGGCTAATCAGATATTTAAGGCATTCGAGAACATTTCTATGTACATTTGCCCACGAAAAAACAGGTCGAAACTCAATTTTACTCAGATTTGTACCCAACTAAGCAAACTCGAGAACATGAACAAACAAGATTGACTCCTGTTACTCTTTTTAATTAATGCAATTGAGTTAAAGCTTGCAACTGAATATTAAACTTTTTTCAAAGTTTCCCTTTCCCTGATAGCTAAAGTTGGAACAAAGATTAATTGTGGAAGCTGGTGCCACTACATTATCTTTTATTTCGATCCAGAGATACAAAGAATCTTCTATATCCATAAAAATGGTAAACATTACCTGTACTTAAAATTACTTCACCGCAGAAAAGGTCAAAATAAATAGAATAAAAGCAAACCTTCGGGATCTTCCAGCAAAGCAATGAACCAAAACAGCACCACCCATCTTTTTAGCTTCTTCAATAAATTTGAAACACTCACTAAAGTAGTGTGATATATCTACATCTTCTCTATCCATTACTGCTTGAATTCAGAAATAACATCATAAATAAGGAGATAACCAAGTTTTTTCTATAAAAGACCAAAAGATTATGAGTTCATTTAGTAGGAAGCTAGAACATCAGACATAATAGTAAAAAGAAACACAGCATTGCAGTAAAAAAATTCCATATGTTAGAAAGGTGTTAGTAAAACAACCTCAGAAGAGAGATATGAAGATGGCGTTAAAGTGTGATTATTTGCAACACACACTTTACACTTCTAAATTAAATCCACCAATAGCACGTTTCGCCAAAGCTTAAAAAAAAGAGTTACTTAAAAAGTTATGTTTCTAAATATGTTTGGATAAATTACTCAGCTTGCTATCAAAAAAAATAATTTACGTCCAACTTTAGCCGATGAAAAAATTGATTATTTGAAAACTTATCTTGGATAAGTAAACTTGTCAAGCTTGGCAAACATGTTCAAACTCACTTTGGCTCACCATCACAATGAAACAAGTAATTCTTCTTTATGACAATAAGCAATGAGTTTATTGTACAATTTTTCATAAAATGGATGCTATTTTGAAGATTCGACTAGGCAACTCTTTACCAGGAATAGTTTTGTATATAAAATCATTTGGATGAGCAGGGGACAGTGAATGGGCGACCGTCAATATGTGTGTGATATTCAAGCGTTTCAAAGTGCTCTTGTCATTGGCAGCTCCAAGCGAGCCCAAATAAAGACCCTGAGAAAGTACAAGAACAATCTCCTAAGTTATTATTTTAAAAATCAGAATCACCAGCTCAACAATAATTACCTCTTCAATCTTGCAAGGAATATTATCCGCTTTAATAATTTTTGTTGCTTGAAAAACTTGCAGCAATGCTGCAATGCGATCCTTGAAGATGGTATCATTCATTGCTAAAACGTTACTCTCTGTCCAGATGGTATTGATGCTACACAAAACAATAACCTTTACATACAAGATGACATGAAGAACCAGAAATAAATGGCAAATTATCGCGGATTCCAAATTCAAGGCACACAGACTATAACGTTTAGGTTTTAGCAACTGTAACACATAATTCCTCCTTCCACAAGACCGACTCACAGAGACACACGCATTGAATTCTTTTCACCTGGTTTACATCAAGATAAGAGTATAATTCTGATTATGTAATTTCGAGAAGCTCGCAAAAATTTTAAAATCTTATTAATTTTAAGATAATGTCTGCATAATAAAAAAAATGCAGTTCCGCTGAAATACCTGAATTCTTATATTGTTTCTTGCCTTCAGCATAATCAACAATAGGGAGTAACAAGAAAATTATTTATTGATCTCATAAATGCAATTATCATAGCAAATGAGTATAAGACAAATTATATATAGCATCAAGTTTTAGATATATTCCGATTATTACAATCAAGTGCAGTCCAATTCAAAAAAAATGCAAAAAACATAGCAAGAATCCATTACCATAAAATCGCCAAAACAAGATAGAAATTGGAGTATTTCATCGGATCTCAAATGCTATTTCATATGAAAATACAAAAGAAATCATCAAAAACAAATAATTTCCCAAAGAATGAGGCATATAACTTTTCAAGAATGAATCTTTCACGTTCTTTACAAATTGAAACTTCATTTTTCATAAACAAAATCGCCACTAAAATACCATCAAATAGAGCAAATAAAAATCGCAAAAACTTCAATATATTGACAAATTATTCACTGCAGCAATGATTAGCCATACAAGTAAAAAGAACGAAAGATCACACGATGATTAAATAAATACATACCCAAGTTTTTAATCAGTATCAATTATCAAATATGATTCAGTGAAGGGTTTTCAATAAATAATCAATTTTGGAAATTTTTTTATTTTTTTTATTCACGAACTTTTAATTAAATACCCATCAGAAATATAGGCCCAAGTTCTAAATGTATCCCCTAAAAATATGGGCCCAAGCCCATCACAGGGAACAATAGTTGCATTGAAGTTCTTCAAAATTTCTAAATGAAGCCCCCCGTCCGATTTTCATTTTTGGGGATAAAATGTAACGTGGAATGGTGATTTTTTGAAGAATGTGAATTAAAAAATAAATATTTTTTAAAAAAATATATGTATAATTATTTTATAGGAGAATGTGTGATTAAAAATAAATTTTAAAAAAATGCATTCTTGAATAAAAGCTCAAGCATGGCTAGACAAATATGTTGACTACAAATTTTCCATCACAATGCTTGAATGGGAGTTGTATTTTATCCTAAGCTCGAAAAAATTATAAAAGTCACTTTTAACCGCTCTCTTGTCAAATATAATTTTGAAAATTATTTTTTAGTGTATGTTTGGCAAAGTTTATAATTATTTATAAATTAATTACATATTATTCATAATTTTTACTTACTTTTATTATAAAAAAAAAAAGTAGTTTTTCAAAAATATCATTTTTTCAAGGATAGGACAGAGAGTTTATCGAGTAGGTAGTTAAAAATTTAATGTGGGCTATAAAAAGTAAAGTTTGACTTTCTCCAACATTGAATGCTGATCTGGACACCATCTTTGACCAGCCATAATTTCTGTAATGCCATTGTTAGATATCTATAAATAGACCTTGCAATCTCACTTGGAATTGCAATACAAATTCTATCTAATCATTTTGTACCAATGGCATCTTCTTTCTACTCCTTTGTTTTCTTCTTTGCCATTCTTTTATCTGCTTCCTATGCTCAAAATGGCCTAATCCTTCCCATTAGGAAGGACACCAATACCTTACAATATTACACCTCGATACAAATGGGCAGTAACCGTGCCACCGTGAATGCAGTAATCAATCTTTCAGAACGATTCTTGTGGTTCGAGTGCAATAATTATACCTCATCCACCTATGCTCCAATCCCTTGTGACTCACAAAAATGTGAAATAGCCAAGGGGTCTGGATGCTTGGTGGAATGTCCTGGGCCACGGCGCCCAGGCTGCACTAACAACACCTGTGGTGCCTCCCCTTTTAACCCATTTGAGAGTTTTATTCCTAGTGGAACTTTTGGAGAGGACACATTTTACTCAAAAGATCATATTCAGGTGCCCCAATTTTCCTTTGCTTGCACTAACTCAGATTACTCCAAGGGTCTAGCCAGTGGCACAACTGGGATACTAGGTCTTGCCAGGACTCAAATTTCTTTGCACAAACAGGTTGCAAATAAGCTCAATTTACCCAATAAGTTTTCTCTTTGCCTTCCATCTTTAGGACTCGGAAAATTGTATGTTGGTGGAGGATCATCAAGCAAATCAGACGTGTCAAAATCACTTATCACAACACCCCTCATCATAAACCCTGTAAGTACTGGACCTGCTATCTCAGTCCAGGGTGAACCTTCTGATGAATATTTTATCAATGTCCAGTCCATCAGAGTCCAAGGAGAACCTTTGTCTGTCAAAAGTTCCTACTTTAACATTGACAAAGATGGAGTTGGAGGCACCAAAATCAATACCATGATAAATTTTACGACACTGCATTCTTCCATCTACAAACCTTTGACCAGGGCTTTTGTCAAAGCAGCATCAGACATGAAGATCAAAAGTGTCGACGCAGTGGCACCATTTAGAGCATGTTTCAGTTCCTCCACCATTTCCACAACTACCACCGGCCCTTCTGTCCCAATAATTGAACTAGTTTTGCCAGGAAAAGATGTTTCTTGGAAGATATATGGCGCCAATTCAATGTTCGAAGTCAAGAAGAATGTTATGTGCCTTGCATTTGTGGATGGAGGATCGAGTCCAAGAACCTCGATTTTTCCAAGTACCTCAATTGTCATCGGTACATACCAATTAGAGGATAATTTACTCGAGTTTGATCTTGTCTCATCCCAGCTTCGCTTTAGCTCTTCCCTTTTAGTCCAGAACAAGACTTGTTCCCGCCTTTAAGATCGGTGATCAAATGTTGTCAGATTTGATTTTTCAAGCATATTGTATTTTGATTATGATAGTTAATATTTGTATCTAATAAAACAAAATCCACTGTTTGACTGGATAGCTATGTCCTCATAAATAACAGCGATACAATTGATTAGTCGAGTTTAAATCTATTAAAAGTTCTTACTATTTAATCTAAAATTAAATTTTCTTTTTGGAAATATAGAAGGAATGAGTCATTTCAATACACAAACATACATGCACGAGGTTTTCCTTTTACCCCTCTTTGCTTTTAGGCAAATTTCCTGTAACTACGGTTGATATAAAGGATACGTTAACAACAAAATAAAGTTTAATCTCGGTAAATTTAAGTCGACTACAAAAATCTTTCTTCTATATCGCGCAAGTGCTACAAAGTTTATGGTCCAACAATTGTTTCAGCCTGTGGGGAAAGATAAGCAGGCAGGTTTTGTTACTTTCCTTTTTTGGTAGTTTAAAAACTAAATGTGGAGGTTGCAGCCTGTGGACCCCAACTTTGATGAATCAAAATTTCTTTAATGCCATTGCTGGAAGTCCATAAATATGTCCATATTCTATCAATGATAACTATGGTTGATATAAAGGATACGTTAACAACAAGATAAAGTTTAATATCAGTAAATTTAAGTCGACTACAAAAATCTTTCCTCTATATCGCGCAAGTGCTACAAAGTCTATGGTCCAGCAATTGTTTCAGCCTGTGGGGAAAGATAAGCTGACAGGTTTTATTACTTTCCCCTTTGGTAGTTTAAAAACTAAATGTGGAGGTTGCAGCCTGTGGACGCCAACTTTGATGAATCAAAATTTCTTTAATGCCATTGCTGGAAGTCCATAAATATGTCCATATTCTATCAATGATAATATACCAATGGCTTCTTTCAATTCATTCATTTTCTTGTTTGCCATTCTTGTATCTACTTCCTACGCTCGACATGGCCTAGTCTTCCCCTTAAGGAAGGATGCCAAGACCTTACAATATTATACTTCTATCGAAATGGGCAGTAACCATGCCAAGGTGAATGCAGTAATCGATCTTGGAGAACGATTCTTGTGGTTCAACTGTGATAGCTATACATCATCCACCTATGCTCCAATCCATTGTGACTCTAAAAAATGTGAAATAGCCAAAGGGTTTGGATGCAAAGGATGTTACGGGCCTCTAGGCCCTGGGTGCACCAACGACACCTGTGGTGACTCCCCTTACAATCCATTCCAGGGTATTATTGTATTCTCAGGAGGATTCACAGAGGACACATTGAACTCAAAAAATCATGTGGAGGTGCCTCAGTTTCCCTTTTCTTGCGCATTATCAGGTTCCTTCCAGGGTCTAGCTAGTGGCACTACTGGGATATTAGGCCTTGCGAGGACTCAAATTTCTTTGCACAAAGAGGTTGCTACTAAGATCAGTTTACCTGACGAGTTTTCTCTCTGCTTTCCGTCTTCTGGGATCGGGAAAATGTATGTCGGTGGGGGATTGTCAGACAAATCAAATGTGTCAAACTCACTTATGGCAACACCTCTAATCATAAACCATGTACAAAACAAGCCCTATTTCTCCCGAGAATGAACAGTCTGATGAATAATTCATTGATGTAAAATCTATTAGAGTCCATGGAAAGCCTCTCTCTTAAAAGTTCCTACTTCACAATTGACAGGGATGGAGTTGGAGGCACAAAAATTAGTACCATAAAAAATTTCACCACACTCCATTCTTCCATCTATAAAGCTTTAACCATAGCTTTTGTCAAGGCGGCATCATATATGAAGATCAAAAGCGCCAACGCAGTCGCACCATTTAGAGCATGTTTCAGTTCCGCCACAATTTCCTCCACAAGCACTGGCCCTTCCGTCCCAATAATTGAACTAGTTTTGCCCGGAAATGATGTTTCTTGGAAAATATATGGTGCCAATTCAATGTTTGCAGTAAATAAGAATGTTTTGTGCCTCGCATTTGTGGATGGAGGATCAAATCCAAGGACCTCAATTGTCATAGGTTCGCATCAAATGGAGGATAATCGCTTGGAGTTTGATCTTAACTTATCACAACTTCGATTTAGCTCTCCTCTTTTGGTCCAGAACAAGACATGTTCCCTCCTTTAAGATGTTGTATCTATGTTGTCGGAATTTCGTACTTCATTTTCAAAACTGTGTTGTGTCTCACCGTTAATAATTGTAACTACCGTTTGAACTTCTTCTACATGTTTTTATCGTGAAAAGTAAGGTCGTGGCGAATTGTGATATAATCTTATTGTCAAAATAATTAACTTATTATTTTCGATTTGACCACATTTTGACTTTTAAAAAAATGAAAACCAGATTTTTCAGCAATTGGAAAGTACTCATCCCGAATTTTATAGGACTAATCAATTGAGAATGAAATTGTTGACCATTTTGACATCTTACATTTGTTAATATATAAAATTATGCTTGTAATTAGTTTCAAAAACCATCAAACAAAGAAAATTTGTACAGAGAGAAAATGTGAAAATGAAATTAAAAGATTTATACAACATTTTACAATATACTATTTTTTTAAAGCATAAAAAGAATCGAAACGAACTAAACTATAACTAATTGAATCGTCTGCTTCGATTTAGTTCATCACTGTACATGAAATCGTTTAGTTCTATAAGAAAAATTCTTATTAATATTCAGTTAGGTCCGATTGTGCTCACTCTTACATATATGATCATAGTGTTTTAAGGAAACTAAACCTCAATTTGTTTACCATTCTAGATGCTTGAGAATGTATAATTGAAGGTGTATTATATCCTCATGCCAGGACAGCAAGACCCATGCCAGTTCCGAGCCATCTAGTCAACTTTCACACCACCAATATCAAGTTCAATAAATTGGTATTTAGTCACTGCAACTCTAGCAATATTTTTAAAAGAGCTTTCTCAGAGTCAAAATATTGATTGTTTTTAGATTATTTTTTGAAAGACTTATTACAAATGGTCAAATATACCTTTAACAGTAGACCGACTAAATTCTCTACTCGAACCTTGCATTCAAGTGGATCTAGTCGACACAAACAAATACTATGAGTAAATCTACTTTTATTTTCTTCTCTAGAACCACAAACACGAAAAAAATATCGACAGAGGCAAACAGGTCAAGTCGCCCATGGATGACTAGAGCTCCTATTAAGACGAGCTATAAGTCGAGTCGAACTCAATTTTTTCACTAGCCCATAAGTCGGCTCATTTTTTAGCTTGTTTTGTTACTTTCTTAAAAAACAAAAAAAGAGCCATCTCATGGACTCGTGAACAACTCGATCAGGCCCATGAGACTCGCGAGGCAAACCTAGTTGTTGTTGTTGTTGACATGAGTCAAGCTCGGGTGTTATATCTGTCAATGAAACAGGGTGGCCTGACCCAAAACTGTGGTCCATCAGTATAAGAATATGCTTGGGGATAATTTTTTTTGTGCTAATAATAATAGACCAAGGAAGTGGATGATAAAGGTATACGATATGATGGTGGCAAGTGGCAACATTTTATCAGTCATGATCAAGAATAGATCATGCATAACACATGCCAAAATAACAGTCCTTATCTTTATATCTTTATTAGTAGCTCCGAATTATAATCTAAATTTTAATTTAAATTAAAGTCAATATTTAATTTTAATCAAATATTTTAGGGGATCTATAACTTTACAATTACACATATCATTAACTTTTATCAAAATTTACTAAAAAATCGATTTTAATCTTCACCAACAGACATTTTTCTTCTTTAATATGTTTATATTATAGCCTAACATAAGAAATTCTTTTATTTCTATTCGACTACACTTTTATCAAGTATGAAGTGAGTCTTCACTAACTCGAATTTCTCAACACAATTATCAACCAAAATATGATAATAATGAGAGTTGATTTCTGAAAAATTGATGAGCTTTTTGAAAATGGGACAGTACAAAAGCATAAAAATCTAGTCAGCAGAGTTGACGAAAACCTAAGAACTTATCCATATATTGGTTCAATTATTCTTGTTAAAAAAAGACCACGTTAGTCGAAGAATTTGATTCAGCCACAACGCGGCTACCCTCCGCCACAAACACACAGCATTCAGATCTACCTCTCTACATTTTTTTCTTCCATGGCTTGCTCTGTACAATTCTTTCTTGTTTTTTCACTCATTTTCCTCTTTAGTTTCTCGGTTTCTCAAGAACCCATATTACCAAGAGCTGCTATTATTCCAGTGTCAAAAGATCCTTTAACTCTTCAGTATGTGACTCAAGTTTTCCTGGGTGAAAGACTTGCCCCGGTTAAGCTTGTTGTTGATGTTAATGGTCCATATCTGTGGGTTGATTATGCTTTTAACCCTCTGTCTAAATGTCAAAATCCCATAAAAAGTTGCTCACTTGAGTGTTCAATGGCAAAATCCAGTGCTTGTACCATGTCTTTTGGCACCAAGAGCTGTACTCTTCAATCTGAAAATCCCATTACAAGAATGGTTACATCAGGAAATTTGGCTGAAGATAGAATTTCTATGGAGTTTGAAGATGGGGTGAATTCAGGTTTTATGGCCTCTATGGATAACTTCTTGTTTTCATGTGCACCAAAATTGTTACTAAAAGGCCTCGCTAATGGTGCAAAAGGCGTTTTAGGGTTTGGAAACACTAGAATTTCACTGCCAACACAGAGTGCTAGAACGTTTGGATTTTTTCAGAGGAGATTTTCTCTGTGTTTATCCTCATCAGATGGTTTAATTTCATTGGCTGAGAGTTCTGATCTGTCACTTTTTGGTGGGGAGATTTCAAGATCAATGGTGTATACACCCTTGATTTCCAAGCCAGGTGGGGCAGGAGAAGAGTACAAGATTAATGTCAAGTCCATCAAGATTTCTGGTAAGAGATTATCTATGAATCAAGAAAATATAGGAGGGACAAAAATAAGCACAATTGCACCTTACACCACTATGGAGAGCAAAATTTATGACACATTTGTTGATGCTTATATTAAGGCTGCCACTTCCTTGAACATGACAAGGGTGGCTCCTGTGGCACCATTTGGGGTATGTTTTGGTTCAGAAGGGGTTGAAAATTCAAGAATTGGGCCAAACGTGCCAATTATTGATCTTATTTTGCAAAGTGAGATGGTGAAGTGGAGGATCTATGGGAGGAATTCAATGGTGCAAGTTAGTGATGAAGTCATGTGTTTAGGGTTCTTGGATGGAGGATTGAATCAAAGGGATCCATTTGTTATTGGGGGTTATCAATTGGAGGATTATGTTTTGGAATTTCATCTAGGCACCTCTATGCTTGGGATTTCTTCATCATTGTTAATGGGACAGAGAAAGTGCTCTGATTTCAAACTGCCTATAGAGATTTCTTGATTGGCCCGGAGTTGCAAGGAATGTTTGCTACACATTACTTAACGGTATTGTATAAGATAACATATAAAATTTTGACTTTTTTTCTCATCCAGTTTGTTGGATTGATAAATTGAGACCTTGTCTCCGAGTTTCTCGTCAGCTTTTTGATCGTGATACTACTAGCAAGGTTACAAAACTTGGAATTGAGCCACCTACTCGCGGCAGCTAGAGTATGGGACCCTGCCACGAAAATGCAGCTTGGAAGCGGGATTCAATTTTGTAACTTGAAACACTAGTGGTGACATGCCCTCCTTTGTAGGGAGCTTCAACTTATATTGCTTGTTTGTAATCTTTATTTTTTGTTAATCCAATGTTGATCCCTTTTGATGGCTGTCTAGAAAAACCAAAAAAATAGTATGTTAAATTTGTGTCTGTGTTCATGACTCTTAACAGCTATATTCAAGCTGAGCAATTCTCTTCAAGAGTAAACTTTGAAAAGGCGGTTTTCAAATGAGAAAGGAGGATGACGAAATTTTTTATACATTATCTTATTTAAAAAACTGCGTATCCACGTGTACGTCATAATTCTTGTGCAATCTTGATAAGAGCTATAAGGGATAAATTATGTTTGGAGCATGAGGTGAGTCAGATTGGAGACAAAGGGATAAGGAACAAGCAAGCAAGTGGAGAAACGAAAAAATAGTTTATTATGGGATAAAAGAACATAAAAGAATTTTCTGAAATCTTACAACTCAAGGAAATGGTCCAACAGTTAAAAAATCAGACCAAAAATACTACAAAAAAAAAATTGTCCAGATTCAAATTTCCAACTTGCCATGGTTGAAAGAATTCAACTCACCGACTTACATCAATATAATGTTAGCGCACATTATTCTGATCTCTAAGACATACTAGGTATGCAGTAAGCTTGATCAACACTACACCAGACGAGACAGGGTTTTAGTTGTCGAGACAGGATTTCAGTTTCTTCTCTCTTCTTGTCTAATATTGTAAAAGTCAACCTTTAGGATAAGAACCCCCACCAGGATTCTTATATATGTTCGCGTCGAGTTCTTGTTTTTCTTCTGGCATTCTGTTCCTCGTCATATGCCGCCCTTCCACAGCCAAAAAATTCTTTCAGGCCAGTAGCACTTGAGCTACCAGTAACCAAAGATCCATCAACCCTTCAATATGTTACTCAAAACGAGCATTGGACAACTCCTGTGCCTATTAAGCTGAGTGTTCACCTTGGTGGACAGACCTTATGGGCGGATTGTGAAAATGGATACAACAGTTCACCATATAGGTCCGCTTATTGAATCATATAGGGCAACTTGATATGCTTGGAGGTGAGCTGGCA
>CAIGRN010170302.1:0-11872 GCA_903798345.1 Fraxinus anomala | reverse complement strand
AAATTAAAAAAAATGAAAAAAAAATAAAAAGAAATCAGTGACCAAACGTTCACTTTTTACTTTTAATTTTTTTTTTTTTTTGCGAGCCACGAGTAGAGCCAGCTCGTGGCTCGCAATTTACACGAGCTCGCCGAACAACTCGGTAAATTGACGAGCCGGCCTGCTCGGTTCGTGTTCAGGCTCGTTTTTGTCGAGTAGAGTGGGTGAGCCAGTGAGCCGCTCATCTCGATTGCCACCGCTAGTTTCTGTGGTGTTGGTGTTGGCGGCGGAGATGGAGACGGTGACGACGGTGGTGTTGTGCTGGTGGTGGTCACAAATGATTTGTTGATTGTGACCAATAAATTGGCTGGTGTGTACCAATAAATAATAAATTGTGAACAATAAATACCGTGTGACTTACAAATTTATTAATTTGTGACTAATAAAAATAATCTGTGACATATAATTTGATGTTTTGTGATTATAAAATAAATTATGTGATTTGTGACCGATGAACAATTTGTGACTTTTAAATTTTTAATTTGTAATCGATGAATGAACTGTGACCTATAAATATTTTGAATCGTGACCTTAAATTTTTTGTTTTGTAACCAAATTGCATAGATTTGTGACCTTTATATATTTATCAATAAAACATATAATTAATTAATTAATTCAAATTTTAATAAAAACTTGATTTTNTAATTTGTAATCGATGAATGAACTGTGACCTATAAATATTTTGAATCGTGACCTTAAATTTTTTGTTTTGTAACCAAATTGCATAGATTTGTGACCTTTATATATTTATCAATAAAACATATAATTAATTAATTAATTCAAATTTTAATAAAAACTTGATTTTTGAAATTTAAAACATATATCCTTAATTTTGAAATGGTGATACTTAAAAACCTGATTTATGTATTGTTCCCAAGCATTTAATCCTTATGGCCCATCAGCTATAATTCCAGTTTTATTCTTATTTCATTTTTTTTTATTTCATCTTCGCATGTTTGACTAAGCTTAAAAAGTTTGTTTAATAATTAAAACTTAAATAAGAAAGATACCAACTAAAAGTAAGAGTTATACTTCTAAAATAAGTAAATTTTAACTTAATAATAAAAAAACTTATCCCAAAAGGTTAATAGACGCTATATATACGTCGCTTTTGGGGTAGCCTTCTCAATAACTAACCGCTTTTTCCATAATGGAATGCTCGCATCAATTTCATGTAAACAACAAACCCCAAGCAACCGAAAAGTCGTGACATTTGCCCTAAGAAAAGACACCCCAATTGAGCAGTGAGGAACTTAGGCCAAAATACCAAATAAAACAGAAAGTAGAGCATTTTCTCTTGTTCTTGAGGAAGTGCAAATTTTACCCGAATATTCTTCCATTATAATGGTAGCACTAAGCATGCATTATACCTAATGCTGAAGTTCTAAAGAAGTCAGTATTACATTTCCTTGAGGTTGACACATTCTTATTTATTTGATACTTAGGAGCTAAACTTGAACAACAAAATAGGATCCTTGTACTTGATATATGAAAAGCTATTATACTTGATAATCATGATATAAGGAGATTACCATTCTTAAGAGTGATCGATAAGCGATATGCACTTATCCGGGCCATATTACTAAGTTATTATATAGTCAAAATGTTGATTTTTACTTAATTTAGTTTAATTTCCTTTTTGTTTTAGTTTTGAACTCGTTTATAAGTATTTGGAAAAGAAAGGAGGGAAAGAAGGATGATTTTGCTATTGGATGGAAAGTTTGGGACTAATTTGTACATGATAAGAAGTGAGGATCAAAATTGAGGAGAAAACGAATTAAAGGGCTGAAGTGGAAATTTTGGAAAATTGCATATGCCTGGGCGACCGCCCAAGCCTAAAAATTTGAGCCAGGTGCTAAAATCCATGCATGGGCAATCGTCCGGATTTATACTGGGGGTGACCACCCAAGCGATTCGCGAACGAGGGTTTTATTTTCTTTGTAGTATTTCACTTTTACAAGGAAATCTTTTTGGGCTTTGATTTGGATATTTTTGAAGATTTTTGGACTTTTGAGTGGAGTATAGATACTAGTTGTCAACTCAAAATTAGGGTTGGACAATTCTTGTTTGAAGAGGTGGAAAAACAAGGGTGAATTTGAATCAAAGAACTCCGGATGATGTATTATTTTACATTTTCTTAGAATGTTAGGCTACATTAGTTTTGTGCTAAGATTACGGTGAAACTTGCATCGTCATTCTTTAACTTTTGAATCTTATTTCTTTTTAACATTCAAAACAAGTTTTCAATTTTGAATAACTGACAAAATTTATTCTTCTCTACAATTATATGTGTAATGATTGTATGAGTATTGTGACTTGTTTTACTTTCGAGAGATAGAAAATAAGTCAAATATAGTATTAATTGTCGTAAAGTTCGATAGATGATAGAAATATACCGTTACACTTTATGTAATCATTAAGTATTCACAAATTCTTAATATATTTTTGTATGTTCGCATCTATCATAGAAATATAGTCAGGTCATATATAAAAATATTTTTAATTCTATTTTAGAGAGATTATTAAACAAATTAGGAATATTAATCTTCAAAATTGAATCGCGTTATCAAATTCAAAGGTTCGGGATTAAAGGAGATTGGTATAAAGGGATTCGAAATTCTAGTACTTTTTTATCATTATATTTTCATCACTTTTGCATTAACCGCAATTTTGAATTGATTTTAGTTCAATTAGGTCTTGCATTAATAAGTACAATTTAGTTTTAGAAAAATCATTGACTTCCATAATTTCGATGAAGGCTGAGTTAAGCCGAATTTGAATCAATACAATTCTTCTAGGTAGGATACTTGGACTCAAATTTATTTTATTACTTGTTCACGATTCGTGCACTAATGGTATCACAAGTGAAAATATTTCAGAACTGTGATCACGAAAAAAATTCATATAATCCCATGCTTTTGTCACAATCTTCGTCACTAGTATTCTAGGAGTCAATTGCAAACACAAGCCTCGAGTAATAAGTTGTTTTATCATAGTATCAAATGTCATATCTTACAAGATGAGATGGAAAAATTATTTCCAGAATTAGGCATATATGAAAATTGATTTAAAGTATTCTCTTTCTCAAGCTAATGGTGACCTTCCCTCGACTCACAATGGGGAAAGACCATACTAATACACAAAAAGTAACAACTAATGAAGAAAAGAGTCTAATCAATCTGTTAATTAACTGGGGGAAATCTGCAGTAGGCAAGAAAATATAATAGGAAATATAATTCCAGACGCACCCGATCTTGTTATCAGATTTGTAACCGAAAAACCCAGAAAAAATATATTCATAAACGACCCACCCCCATCGGTGTAGATTTTGGGTTTGAGGTGGGGGTGGGGGCGGGTGTGGGTGAGGGTTGAGAGGAAAAAAGATATCGGGGGGTGTGTGTGTGTATGTTTTTTTTTTTAATTTATTATTATTTATTATTTAATTATTTAATGTGATAAATTGAAAGTTACTATTTTGCCCCTTTATAAAATATTAAAAATGTAGTCAAAATTAATTTTTCGATCAATTGACAGAATTATGGATAGAAACTGTTCAAAAGAACTTCATCTGCAACATTTTGAAAGGTTATGGGTGACAGCTGCAACAAATCAAATGTTCGGAAAAAATCTGCTATTATTTTAAAAGTCTGGGAATTTTGCTGTAATTATCCCATAAATTTATTCAAATCATTTTACCCCATTGATTTGAAACATGAAAAATATGTGGACATAACATTAAAACCCATACAAAAAGGGGTTAGGTGGAAAACTTCAGGTCACCAAAAAAAAAGAGAAAATAATAATAATAATAAATTAATCCGTGATACACCCCAAAGCGTCAAATACTATTTACAGATGCATCCAAATTGATTGATCCATACAAAATTATATAGACAGCTCACAAGAATTCATCGATCAAGATTCAGCTATGGAATTGACTTGGCTATTCACATCTTTCTTGTACTCCTGGTGTACAAGTTTTGGTCAACGCCAATATGCAAACTTCCACCAAGCCCGCTACCGGCCTTTCCTGTTATAGGCCATCTGCACCTTTTGAAACAACCTTTGCACCGAACCCTCCATAGCCTCTCTGAAAAACTAGGTCCAATCTTTTCGCTCCGCTTTGGCACCCGCCTTGTGGTGGTGGTCTCATCGCCTACTGCTGCTGAGGAATGCTTCACCAAGAATGATATTGTGTTTGCCAACCGCCCTCGTTTTGTCATGGCTAAATATATTGCCTATAACTACACTAGCCTTGTCACTGCCCCATATGGTGAGCACTGGCGCAATCTCCGGCGCCCCAGTTCAGTTGAAATATTTTCTTCTAGTCGCCTCAACATGTTCCTATCCATACGACAAGATGAAATCAAACGTCTGTTGCAAAAGCTCTACAAAAATACACATAGTGACTTTGCAAAAGTTGAACTCAAATCTATGTTTACAGAGTTGTCCTTTAATATTATTATGAGAATGGTGACTGGGAAGCGATATTTTGGAGAAGATGAGGACAACAAGGAGGCAAAGCATTTTCAGGAGCTTATTGATGAAGTGTTTGAACTGGGCGGAGTGTCAAATCCAGGAGATTTTCTTCCATTATTTAGATGGATCGATTGGGCGATGGTTGGGTGTGTGTGCGTGCGTGCGTGTGGCGCTGGTGGTCGTGGTGTTGACGGTTTGGGCTGTGTTTTCAATTGTGGATGGTAGTGGTGGTGGTGGTGTTTGGGTAGCGGCGATTATGTTTGGTCGTGGTGTTGACGGTTTGGGCTATTTTTTCAGTTGTAGATGGGGGATGTAATTGTGGTGGTTCTTGGGTAGCGGCGATTATGTTAGATTTGGTGATGGATCAGGCGGCGGTGACGCAGTAAAGGTGGTGGTGGGACGGTGGTGGTGGTGTTGACAATTTGGTGTAGTGGTGATAGTGAGAACGTTGGCTGCAATGTTTGAAACAGTAATTTTGTTGCTGGGAAGTGGTGATGATGGTGGTTTTGGCGACGGTGGTGCGTTTCTGTAGTGTTGGTGTTGGCGAGGTGGTACGTTTCTGTGGTGTTGGTGTTGGTGGCGATGGTGCATTTCTGTTAGGGGTGGCAATGGGCAGAGTCAAGCCGACAACAAGGAGGCAAAGCATTTTCAGGAGCTTATTGATGAAGTGTTTGAACTGGGCGGAGTGTCAAATCCAGGAGATTTTCTTCCATTATTTAGATGGATCGATCACGGAGGTTATGAGAAAAATTCAGCTAGGTTAGGTGAGAAAATGGATACATTCTTTCAAGGTCTGATTGATGAGCACCGTCATTACAAGAGTGAAAATAGTATGATTAATCATTTGCTTTATTTGCAAGAATCCCAGCCAGAATATTACTCAGATACGATCATCAAAGGAATAATAATGGTAAGTTTTCCATCCTCTATCCTCAGTCCTTTTGAATCATGACTTCAGCATGGTCTATAAGAACAACAAACCAGCATCTTAATTAAGGAATAGCTCATCATGGTATATGAATTTGCAAATTACAGGTTATGCTAACTGCCGGGACAGACACATCTGCAGTGACCATAGAATGGGCTTTGTCAGTTTTGCTCAACAACCCGGCAAAGTTGGAAAAGGCTAAAGTTGAGATAGACCGTCTTGTAGGCAATGATCGTCTTATTGAGGAATCGGATTTGCCCAAACTTCATTACTTTCAAAACGTTATTTCTGAGACTTTTAGATTGTTCCCAGCAGCACCATTGCTCGTGCCACATGAAATCATCTGATAACTGTAAAATTGGGGATTATGATATTCCACGTGGCACAATTTTGCTCATCAATGCTTGGGCAATTCACAGGGATCCCATGGTTTGGGATGACCCCACAAGCTTCAAGCCAGAGAGATTTGAAGTTGGGGAAGTTGGACCACCAAAATTGATGCCATTTGGAATGGGAAGGAGGTCGTGTCCAGGTGCTTGCCTTGCTGAACGGGTGGTGGGTTTGGCCTTAGGATCTTTAATACAATGTTTTGAGTGGCAAAGGATTGATGAAAAGAATGTTGACTTGACGGAGGGGACAGGGCTCTCGATGCCCAAAGCTGTGCCACTCGAGGCAATGTGCAAAGCACGCAATGTACTTCACAGCGATCTTTTCACCATTGCCTGAACTACTTTCAGGTATTTGTAAATATAACTTAGGTATTAATTTTTATTATTATAAATGATGTCATTTATCCCTTGTTTGATTCTATTTTTTTCAAAATACATTTTTCTCACTCTTATTTTCAATCATACATTCTTCAATAAAATAACGTTACATGCAATCCAAAAACTTTTTTTTTTCATTTTTAACCGCACATTCTTCATTAATATACTATTCCAAAATGCATTTTAAACCAAAAATGGGGCTCAAACAGGCTGCTAATTTCATATATTGGTACAACTACAGAACATCAAGTAAAAAAGGTAAGTCAAGTTTTCTAACGTTAAGTGGTACCTTCCTTTTATCTATTGAATTCTAGTTGAAATTTGAGATTTAACAAGTTAAATTCATCCTTTTGTTATCCAGTAAGTGATTAAAAATGGAGTCATATACATGTTATGCTGAAGATAAATTTGACCCTAGCTTTATAATAAAATATGATTTCAATGTATCATTGCAGGTAAAGGTACTTCAAACGGTACTTTTAGATATGGAAAACGGGACGCCAAACTGCTTGTGGATCTCATTTATAAAATACTTTGTTTAAAATTTTGAATTTTAAGTACTTGGTTCGATGGCCAGTTCTATGGTTAATATTATTGTTGTTGTCTGTACAAATAACCTAGAAATATTTTGTTACTCGATACTGATGCTACTGTGGATGGTTGATTACTATGTTGTTACGGCTTCTAGCTTCTATTGTGATTACTATTTTTTTTTTGCCTTGTAGAATTATGTCTATTAGGTTATGAACTGCCGTTAGGGTGTTCTTTATATGTTAAATGATGGCTCTAGACTGCATTTGCGCATTGCAAATGGAATTTGGATTAATGACATTAGTTGCTTTGTTTAGCTCAGTTTAACAGGTGGATTGGGTCGATTTGGGTTGGAATTCACCCACACCGGCCAAGTCAATTTCAGTTTCAAGTTGCTTCCAAACTGACCCAACCCGAACCATGCCCGTGCTTAGTCAAAAGACTTGCACAGATGGAGATCCAGCTTAAATGGAAAGTGAGAGATAAATATCACCTGTGCAAGCTTTTGGAAACTAGTCCTCCGGGAATCTCAGGATGCTATTTAAAGGAAGTTTTGTTGGATAAATTTTTTTACTATTAAATTATATCATGTAATCACATTGCATAATGCTTCCATGAGCTCTTTCTTTTGGTGGCACCTTTCTATCTAGAACTGTCCAGATTCTGTCGTCTAAATGATAAATAGGATGATGATCCTATCACTTTGTTAGATATTTTTGTCTAATCTTAGCCATTTCCAGTTCACAAAACATTTTTTGGTCTAATTCTTATAAATAATTCATGGCCATTTCCATTATGCTCATTTACTTGAGAAGTTGAGGGTCTGTTCTCTTTACTGTTTTTCGACCATTTTCAATTTCAATTTTCGAAAACACTGAAAACACATTTACTTACCTATTTTCATAAATGAATTTCCGAAAACGAGTTTAAAATTTACAAAGAAAATGGAAAATGTCAAAAAGTCGTTTTGACTGTTTTGAATTAAAACCAAGGCAAAACTTTATTTTTTTATTTTTGAAAATAATTTTTCAAATTGACAAAAATTACGTTTTCAGCAATCTCAAAATGAACACTCAAAACATAAAGCTCAAAATGAATTCAAAATTAAAAACTGAAAATTGAAACACGAAGAGAACCGCCCCTAAATTTACAAGGGAAAGCTTTCGCTGGGCTTGTGGTGACTAATAGGTTACTTGTGACAAATGCATACCTTTAATAGTTGATAGTTTTTCACCTGTTTTGTGCAATGTGTTCGTGGCAACTGAGACTTGTCGCATTCTTCTGATTTTACTATTTTTTTTCCAGGAATACATTAGGGTAAACAGAGATTACGAAACTTCTCCATGTTAATCCACATTACTCCACTAGAAATCTAACAGCATTACTACTTAATAATCGTTTTCCAGGCATGGTAATTGTAGGCAACAAAAAAATGTCTCAATCTAACTAATTTCTTAAGACAATCCATAAAATTGAACAACTAAACTAACAATTCATTATCCATACATAGATTGCTTATAAACGTTAAAAATTAGTGTCTTTATCCCGCTTTATTTCGGATGTTTTCCAAGCCTGTTTTCTAATTTTATATATCTGTTCATGTAAAACCAATAAAAAATTTTGCAAATTCATATTATCAACAGAAACGCAGGATCCGATAAGAATTAATAGAGAGACGCAAAGAAAGAATGAACTTGATACTCCGAAACGAGGAGGTGAGTGGCTGTCGTAAACTGAAAGAAGAAAAGGAAAGGACAAATTGCAGTTCGCTTCCACCATAGCCTCAAATCCTACAATTTGGAAGGCGTCAATTCCAATGGGTGATTCAAGAGTGGGAATTGAACGCCGTGATACTATTCGTCTCTTCGAAATTGATGGCAAAGTGCATGTTTGGCTAAGTGTAAAAAGTTAAAAGGTTTAGGGCTTGAATTTTTTGTCTTATAATCAAGAGTATCATGACAATGGAATATTGACGACGTCACAAACATTTTTCTCTCCCCTTCAAATAACATTATTTTATAATCAAATTGCTTTACGAGTATATGAACTAATATAGGGAAATTTTGCATTTTTAGTCCTAAACCCATTCGATGTAACAAATCTATCATGAACCTTTGGATTGCAAAGTGGACAGGGGCTTCCTAAGTTTCAAACTGAAATAATGGTTTTATCCAAAATTTACCACAGTATCTTGTTTCGTTGATTGGATATTTTGAAGAAAGGTGTAAAATTATGCTAGTTTGTGAGCTTATGGAGAAAGTTACTTTAAGAGGTCATCAGTATATTTTGATAGAAGAATCGAAAAAAGTTAATTCGCTTTCTGAATTATCTTGGAATCAATATAGGGATATCAAATCGACAAACATCTTTCTCGATGAACGCAATGCGGCTAAAGCTGCTGATTTTGGTCTTTCGCGAAGAAGCCCTCTTGATCAAACTCGTGTAAGCACTGATATCAAAGGTAATATCAAATATCTTGATCCCAAGTGTTTCACATGCTTTATGCTTACAACTTACAAAAATCCAATGTGTACTCTTTTGGGGTGGCACTTCTTGAAGTACTTTGTGCAAGACCAGCCATTAACGACTTGCTTCCACGACAGCAAATCAACTTGGCTGATTGGGGAATCCCCCGGCAAAAGCAGGGGCAGCTGGAACCTTTGCTCAAATCATTCCATTTAGTGAAGATGAACTATTCCACATAGTTTATCAGATGATAGCCGAGTAAATGCTAGTGTAAGTATACTCCCGATTGAAAATCGATGAAGCCACAAGATAGCTGAATCTAAACTTGTTTTCATCTTTGCCTCTTTAGCTTAATAGGGGAAGTGCTTGTTTCTTATTTTCTGGGACTGTTCTCTCTTTTATTTTGAATTCGGTTCACATAAGATATTCCAACAGAGATAAAAATTGAACCGGATCAGACTTCACTAGTGGCCAAATCTTCTTCCATCAGGGCCCGAAACTTGAGTATACACTCGATGTGTTTCTTGAAAATAGCAATGGCCGCCTATTTTATCGTTTGATGAACTTGAACTGGAGTGGAGCTGATCATCAAGCAGATTTCTGGAAATCTCACCATTTGCAGCGAAATTTGAACAAAGAATATTTTTTTTTAATGAACATTTCTGCAGGACATCATAATTAGGAACCTTATTAGTACTAAACTAGAACATTTCATTGCTGATGTTTCATGCATTCTTGTTTTAGTTCCAGTATGCAGAGTCTCTTATAAGCACGAAAGAACAAGGAAAATGAGAATCACTTAAAATATTGGCCTAGGGCAGTGGATTTTATGTCCCAGTTTGGTTTAACTAAAAATAATAATAAAAGATAAAGTTAAAATAATCAACAATTTTTATCAATTTTCCAACTACACGTTTCATCAACTATACAAAGATTGTGTTGATATCCTACCTGCGACATAATTAAGTCCGTTTGTCATATGCACTTAGCTCATGCTAAATTAATGTCGGATCTGCAAGGTCAACTCGGTACTATATGTTGATTTGACAACAACCAATCAGGACTCTTAAGTCATTGGTACAAGTTCCTAGCTCAATACTGTTATTAACAAGACTTGAATATAAAAGATATAGGCTCATTATTTCCTATAAAAAAGAGGACGGTATCCTTAGGAAATGGGGGACGGGAAGCCTAACAACTACATATTTCAAATATCTCATTTGATAAAAACATTAATAGTTTGTAAGTAATAATCAATAAAAATCATTATTTACACTTGAAATTGACTTGAATTTTGTTTATACAATTTTCAACGTCAATAGATTGATTTGATTAGCTATGGACGACGTGTGCTTGTTCCTAATGGGATCTTATGAGATACTATTCCTTTGACTCTTGAATTTAAGAAATCAGGAGGTGAGATTGAAAGTTAGCGTGTTTGAGCCACGTTATTTTAGAAGAATGTATTTTGGAATAGTAGACTGATAGAGAATGTGTTGTTGAAAAAGAAGAAAAAATTATTAATGTGATGAAAAATATTATTTTATTGAAATAATGTGTGGTTAAAAATAAGTAGAAGAATAAGAATGAGAATTGTAATGCAGCTCAAACATGAGCTAATGTGGATCAAACATGGGGCATTTTGTTCTCCAAAATACTTTCACGAGATTTTAAGTTTTTCCTTAATACGATCGAGGACTATTTTCATGCAAGTGATACATCGTTATTGTCTAAAAGTAAAAATAAACCGCATGTGATCCTAGAAATCGAATTTTGGAGTATCTTCGACTAATCTATTTCTTTACAAAAATTTCATATAGGACTAGTATTTTAACTTCATTATAATATTTATATAAAATCCTACACTGCATGCAAAATTATGCAAATAGACAGTAGAGCAGACCGAGTCATAAACATGTGTAAATAGTTCAGCCTATTGGGCATGACTTCTAGAGGGGTCCTGTATATTGCCTCTTGACTACTGCATCTAAGGGTCAAAGTTCGGGTCGGATTTAGCGCACCGTGGTAAATGGGTTCCACAGATTTTACAATTCTAATTCCACAAGTTGACTAGGGAGTTAAAACTCGACTTTCTTGCAATTTAGTATTTCAAACTAATAAAATTTCAAAAGTTTTATAGCAGAATGATGCAAGCATGATTTGAAACTTTTTGTAAAATTCCATAAAAAAAAAAAAATCATTTATCAAAAAGAAAATCATTGGTCTAAGGTCTATCCGAGGAACGCAGAAAGTGTTTATCTATCTGATGAATATAATCTTCGAAACACTTTTAACGTACATATAATTTTTATAAATGAGCAATTATAAATATTTATCTATCTGATCTTTGTGTATTGTAATATCTGATCTTCAAGACGACGGCTAATACTTTTGAAATTCAAATACAAGTTAAGAACCCTACACGTGTTAATTGTTAATTGGAAGACTAAATCGGATGGCCAACTTTGTGTTGGAGGCCCAGCATTATTACACATTTGACAATTTGACCAGAATAGGAAATATAGAGATTTTCCACTTTCCAAAGGTATGTTGAATTCAAACATATGTGTAAGTTCGTGGTCGTAAAATAGAATTCAACTACACGAAAATGAAGAATTTCCATGACGCATGCTGCCCTTAAGAGATCTGAATTAGAAACAAA